>QJPP01000408.1:533491-675186 GCA_003996215.1 Jaltomata sinuosa
GAAAATTACATGGAGTGTCCTCAAAAGTGAGTGGTCTTCAATTTATGCCCCTCATAAGAAAAGTCTTTAAAAAATACCCTTCCTTCCTTTTTATGTATAGAACATATACATTTTTGCCCCTCTACACCATAACTCTCCATGTTCATTTGTCTTTCAACTCTTAATTTTTATTTTTCTTTTTCTTTTATTTTTTTAATTTTTTATCTTTTTTCTTTTTTTTTCTTTTCTCAATTTTTTTTTTAATTCTCGTTTTCTTTTTTCTCAACCTTTATTTTCTTTTTTTCTCTTAACTTTTTTTTTGTTCTTTTTTTTCTCAACCTTTATTTTTTTATTCTTTTTTTTCTCAACTTTTTTTTTCTCTTTTTTCTCAACTTTTATTTTTATCTTTATTTTTTCCTTTTCTCTTTTATTCTTTTTTTTTTCTTAACCTCTATTATTTTTTGCTAATGAACAAAAAAAGTTGGATAATCCGCAAAGAAGATCTTCTTTCTTTGAAATCGAAGTAAACTTAAGAGCGTGCTTTGTTGTTTGGAAGTCCTTTTGAACAAGTCTTGCCTCTAAGACAAATGTTATAGAACATCTCATAAATCAAGACACAATGAGGTAGTGTCAAGCCTTGCTCGTGGGGCATAACTTGTTGTTTGAAAAATTCTTGAGCTAAGTCTTACATCTAAGGCAAGAGTTATAGAGCATCTCATAAATTAAGACACAATGAAGTAGTGTTAACTCTTGCCCATGGGGCATAACTTATTTTTTGGGAGGCCTTTGGGCTAAGTCTTGCCTCTAAGGCAAACGTTATAGAGCATCTCATGATCAAGACATAATGTGCTAGTGTCAACTCTTGCCAATGAGGCGTAACTTGTTGTTTGAAAGTCCTTGAGCTAAGTTTTGCCTCTAAGGCAAGAGTTATAGAGCATCGCATAAATCAAGACACAATGTGGTAGTGTCAACTCTTGCCCATGGGGCGTAATTTGTTATTTGAAAGTCCTTGGGCTAAGTCTTGCCTCTTAGGCAAGCGTTATAGAGCATCCCATAAATCAAGCACAATATGATAGTGTCAACTCTTGCCCATGGGGCGTAACTTGTTGTTTGAAAGTCCTTGGGCTAAGTCTTGTCTCTAAGGCAAGAGTTATAGAATGTCTCATAAATTAAGACACAATGAGGTAGTGTCAAGTCTTGCTCATGGGGCATAACTTGTTGTTTGAAAATCTTTGGGCTAAGTCTTGCCTCTAAGGCAAGAGTTATAGAGTATCTTATAAATTTAGACATAATGAAGTAGTGTGAACTCTTACCCATGGAGCGTAACTTGTATTTTTTGAGAGGTTCTTGGGCTAAGTCTTGCCTCTGAGACAAGTGTTATAAAACATTTCATAAATCAAGACACAATATACTAGTGTCAAGTCTTGCTCATGAGCGTAATTTGTTGTTTGAAAGTCTTTGGGCTAAGTCTTGCCTCTAAAGCAAGAATTATAGAACATCTCATAAAAAAAATAAAGGTCGAAAAAATTGATTAAAAAAAAGAGAAAAGAAAAATTAAAAACCAAAGAAAAAATTAAAAAAATAGAAGTTGAGAGAAAAAAATAAATATTGAGAAAAAAAGAAAAAAACGAAGAAAAAAAAGACAACAAAAAATAAAGGTTGAGAAAAATAAAAAAATAAAAAATAAAAGGAGAATAAAATAGAATTGAGAGGAGAAAAGAAAGAAAAATAAAGATTGAGAAAAAAGAAAAAACGTAGAAGAAAGAATAAAACAAAAAATAAAAGAAAAATAAAGGTTGAGAAAAAAAGAAAAAAATAGAAATAAAAAAATAAAAAATAAAAATAAAAAAAAGAAAAGAAAAAGGAGAAAAAGAAATATATATAAAAGTTAAGAGACA
Source organism: Jaltomata sinuosa (assembly GCA_003996215.1). Lineage (NCBI taxonomy): Eukaryota > Viridiplantae > Streptophyta > Magnoliopsida > Solanales > Solanaceae > Jaltomata > Jaltomata sinuosa. The sequence continues at coordinate 535,369 of QJPP01000408.1, forward strand.
AATGAGCATTGAGAGTTATTTAAAAATATTTGAGGTGTAGAGGGGCAAAAAGGTAGTTGCTCTATACATAAAAAACAAGGAAGGCTATTTTTGTAAGATCATTTTTATGGGGGGGCAACAATGCAAAGTTACTCCCTTTAAAGAGCATTTGTGTAGTTGTCCCGTCACAAACGCATCAAATCAGTGGGCCTCATGCACTTTTAGACCAAGCATATATCTAGTGGTTGCTCAAGCTCGAAATTATGTTGTGGTAGATATAACAATGGAATCAAAATCATTTTCTTTTTACTAAGACTGTCAAACGGGCCGGTCCGGGTCAGACCGGCCCACATAAGTTGCAGACCGCCGGGTTCATGGATTGGGCCGGTCCGGGTCTAGCATAACTGGGCCGGTCCGATCCGGGCTGTTTTGAGCAAAATGCTCAGCCAGCCCAGCCCAGGTCCGTCACTCATTTTTGGATCGGGTTTCACGGGCCGGTCCGGTCTAATTATGTGGGCCTTCATGGGCCGGGTTTGGGGGCCGGTCCATGGGTTTCACCTTTTTTTTTTTAATTTAAAATTTAAAAATTGAGTTCTAATCATGTAATGTAGTGTTATCAATTTTAAAGTGTGATATAATTTTATCGTTTTAAATTTAAAATTTAAAATTTGAATTATATATTTATATTTTATAATAATGTAGTGTACTAGTGTAGTAATATTTTATATTTTATAATCATGTAATTTGAAATATGAAATTTGAAATTCAAAAATTTAAAATTTAAATTTCTAAATCCAAACACTCCAAACTTCAAATTTCAAAGTTAAAGTTCAAATTTTAATGCATTGAAAGTTGAAATTTCAATTTTCAAAGTTGAAATTGCAATTTTCAAAGTTGAAATTTAAAATTTGAATTTTGAAATTCAAATTTCAAGACTTCCTATCTTCTCAAAATATTCTCCATCTATAAATAATACTACATTCCAAATACTCCACCTTTTTTTATTTTAAATTTAAAAATTAAGTTCTAATCATGTAATATAGTGTTATCAATTTTAAAGTGCGATATAATTATAATCGTTTTAAATTTTAAATTTGAATTATATATTTATATTTTATAATAATATAGTGTACTAGTGAAGTAGTATTTTATATTTTATAATCATGTAATTTGCAAATATGAAATATGAAATTCAAAATTTTAAAATTTAAATTTCTAAGTCCAAACACTCCAAACTTCAAATTTCAAAGTTAAAGTTCAAACTTCAATGTATTGAAAGTTGAATTTTGAAATTCAAATTTCAATCTTTCTATCTTCTCAAAATATTCTCCATCTATAAATAATACAACATTCCTCTTCATTTTTTTCACACAATTCTCACATATTTTCTACTTTCTACTTAGACACAAGTCTATCATTTTATTTTAAATTTAAAGTTTAAACAATTCAACTTGATTTCTTTCATCTTTCAAAATTTTCATGGATAATAATCCATCTCCACCTCCACTTCCGCCTCCACCTCCACCTCCACCTCCACCAATTTTTCCATGGAAATATTTTCACAAACAAGATAATCAAGTTCAATGTCAAATTTGTGGTAAGACATTTAATTTATTCGGTATAAGGAGCACCAGTATTATGTTTAGACATTTAAATCGCGAGCACATGGATGAAATTTGAATGTACTTAGTTTGTATATTTTTAATTTCTAATCATGTAATGTTAGCAATTTAAGTTTCTATGTTTTTAATTTCTAATTATGTAATTTTATCAATTTATGTAAGTTTGTATGTTTTAATTTAAATTTAAGTTATAACTTTGTATGCTATCAACATAGCTTCTATACCTTGTGAATTTGAATTTCAAAAATATTAGTTGTTGACAAATATCTAAATGAATTAAAAAATTAAAAGAAATTGTAGTGTAATGTTATTAATTTTAAAATTTAAAATTTAAATTTGATAATAGTATAATATTCACAATATGATATACGTATGATATATAAAAAATATATACATATAACAGATATATACATGATATACATATGATATATATAGAATATTCACAATATGATATACATATGATGTATATAGAATATTCACAATATGATATACATATGATGTATATAGAATATTCAGAATATGATATACATATGATGTATATAGAAAATTCAGAATATAATATACATATGATGTACATAGAATATTCACAATATGATATACATGTGATATATATAGAATATTCATATAGAATATTCACAATATGATATTCATATGATATGTAAAAAATATATACATATAACAAATATATACTAATTATACAAATATATATAAAATAGATGATAGACAAGAATTAAAATTTAAATTTTATGAGAGAAAAAAATTAAAAATGCAAAGACTCAATGAGCCTTTGACTTTATTAAAAATATATTGATTGAAAAATAAAGTTGAAATTCAAAGGTTACAAATACTTTTCTCCAACTTCATAAACTAAAACAGTAAAACTAGAAAATGAAAATTTAATAGATAAATTGAGAAATCTACATATTTCGAATCATTTTCTCTAATTCTTCCGTATTAACATGGGCAGGAATGGGATCATAATTTTCAAAATCAACAACTCCATACGCTGGACTTGATTGTGTTGAAGGATCTCCAATTGACATTATTTCTTCAAGTGGTTCTTCTTCATCCGGTTCAATTGTCATTCCTTGATTTCTTCGCTCCGCTCTAATCCAATCTCTGAGGCAAACTAAAACATTCATGGCATTGCTTCCTAATGAGTGTCGATTGTCTCCGAGCTGCTGCCTTCCTTGACTAAATGCGCTCTCTGATGCAACGGTTGACATTGGAACATTTAACACATCTCTAGCCAATGTTGAAAGTACGGGATATTGTCTTTGATTGTTCTTCCACCACTCCAGTGTTGGAGTTTGATTTTTATAGTCCTCCACGGGTGATCTCAAATATAAATTAAGCTCATCGCGATTTATGCTTCCTTGCGTTGTAGGCTGTAATCTTGACCAAACAGATAAATTAGTTACACCATAAGCAGGCACACCTTGTGCCTGTCTTTTGGAAGATGATGGTTCGTCCGAAGGATGAGATAAAGGAGCATTATGAGTCGGTGTAGCATTATTAACTAAGGTAACATAATGATTAAATAAATTTTCCATGTAAATATTCGCATTAATAGTAGCATCAGATATAATAGGTACTTCATCATTCTTAATTTCTAAATTTTTATAAATCATAGCAACAAATTCACACATATTAACAAATTTCATACATGGATTTAAAATAGCACCAACTAAGTAAATAGGTGGAATCGGAAAAAAATATTTTTTGAATTTTTCGATCATTTTAGTGATAGCTTCCGAGTAACCTCTTTTAAGCTTATATTCACTAAGCAATATAGAGAGATCGGCTATATAAGCTAAAATATTAGAAGCAGTAGGATAATAAGCACCGGAAAATTCAACAGTAGCTAAATAAAATGAGTTTAAAAAATCAACAACATCTTTAATTTTTCTCCAATCGGCTTCTTGTAACATAAGTTCAGGAAATTCGCTAGCATATTGGTTAAAAGTCATAGTAATAGGAACTTTATAAATATAGCAAGTATTTAAAAATTAAAAGTAGAATTTCACTTAGTGTCTATTTCTTCATGCATTAATCTTGGTCTAAGATTATTGTCCTTACATTTTCTTTTAAATTCAGTAAGTCTAAGCTTTCTATTATTTCTTTGAATAAAGCCAACTGCATGCCTAATTTTTTCAATCACAGGTTCAAAAAAATCAAGACCATCTTTTACAATTAGATTGTATATATGACAAGCACACCTAACATGAAAAATTTCTACACACGGAGGAGTAAGCATAATTTTTAAATCATCAATAGCAGCGGTGTTGTTAGATGCATTATCAAAAGGCATACATAAAACTTTTTCATTAAGACCATAATAATCTGTAACCACTGAGATAGATTTAGAAATAAAATCCGCAGTATGCCTACGATCTTCATCATATCGAAATGCCAAAATACGTTTTTGCATGAAAAAAATACTATATATCCAATGACAAGTAATTGTTAAATAATCATTTTTATTAACCGCACGACCAAGATCAGAAGTAAGAGAAACTCTACATGGAAGATTTGTTAATAACCAACGTAAATAAAATGCATATTGTCCATGTAGTCTAAAAATATCTGATCGACAAGTACTTCTAGGAATACCGGTAAACATTGGGTTATAAATAGATTGTATGTAATGAACAAAAGCATCAGAAGAAGCAAACGTGAAAGGCAAACAACCCAATGCTATCATTTTCGCTAACTCTTCACGGTCTTTCTTTTTATTATACGTCCCAACTAATTTACCGGTATGTGAGTTCATTTTAGTTTGTCTATGTGTTCCACCAGCCCCACCTTGTTTTAAAAGTTCTTCCCAACCTACATGATCGGTTCTCAAATGTCTCATCAATTGACCCGTTGATGTGCCGCCATTCTACGGCACATTTGACTCCTTTAACTAAGAATAATCGTGAGTTTTCAAGCAACCGTTGTCGTTTTTGATGTTTTATTGTTATATTTGCAGGGAATGGAGCTAGAGATAGAAACGGAAAAAAAAAATGTTCAAAAACCTCAACTGGTTAAGCATGACGGCTGGCGTGACGGACCATCACACCTGTGACTGGCCGTCAGCCAGGCCGTCAGGACGAGACTGCAATTCATCGAGCACTGCCTAAGAGTGACGGCCCGTTTGACGGCCCGTCACTGACCTGACGGACCATCACCCATGCCACCAAGATAAAACAAAGAAAAACACTGTAAGTCGTCACTGGGCGGACGACTTACCAGAATTTTCCAGCAAGTCGTCACAGGCCCGATGACTTACCAGAATTTTCCAGCAAGTCGTCACAGGCCCGACGACTTACCAGAAAAATTGCCTGGGAGCTCACTGTTTAGCTGTGACGGTCCGTCAGGCGACCCGTCAATGCAACGCGGGATTCTGAAAATTCTATTTTTGGACTTTATTTCCTGCACTACTATAAATACCCTGTGTTAGGGTTATTTTATTATTCATTACCCAATAGTTCTAGGATATTTTTGAACGACTTTTTGAGGGGAAAACACGACACAATACGTTTTCTTCCTCTTCATCCATTGTTCTTGGGATTTTGACTGCTTGTTCTTGGATAATTGAAGCTTGTGTTCATATATCGTAAGAATCTTTTCTTTCTATTATGAATATGATTTTCTTCTCTTTCCCTAATAGCATGAGTAACTAACTTCCCACAACTAGGGTTGTGGGAGCCATGACAAAAGTAGCAATATAGATTCCGGGTAGCGTAGGGTTCAATTTATATGTTGTCACGTTGTTAATCATTCGTTATTTACGTTTTCTAGTGGTTGCAAACATTAGAACATGCCTAGGTTTAATTTGCTTGAGCAAAGAGATTAAAACCGAGAAATTTGATTAACTACGAGGATTCGAGACTACCAACTCTCGTCTTATGATTAATGCTGTAACTAGATTAATCTACTTGATGTTTAGGATTGAAATAAGAAAGTTCACCTTTTCAAGTTCGAGAGAATTGAAAAGAAAATTCGTCTATTTGGTTGAGAAACGTTTAGATGATACCATTAATTCAATCACATCGTGATATGCATATAGAAAGAACCCGGTTAAGCTTTGAGTCGAAATTGTTACAACGCCATGGTGAACACTTCCCTAGTTCACTCTTATATTAATTATTAATCGTACATTCTTATTTGCTTTGATCAAATATTGTTCACACAAACCCCCCATTTACCGGAAACTATTGATTACTAGTCAACTAAGTCACTAACAACTTAATTTGCACCTTATTCCCTGTGGGATCGATCCCAACCTTTGTTGGGTTCTATATTTGACGACGACCGCTTACGCTTCTTAATTTGAGGTATAATTTGGGCGCCATTGTTCTTCCTCCGCTAGCGCCTGGGGCCAAGTTCAACATTACTGGCACAATGATTCAGCTGTTGAATTTGAGAGGAGTGTTCTGTGGTGTTGCTGGTGATGATCCAAACCGACACCTGATGAATTTTGTGGGTATCTGCAAGTCGTTCGAATTGCTTGGAGTAAGTCAGACAGCGATCAGGCTCAGGTTGTTTCCGTTGTCTCTGTCTGATGAGGCAGCGTTATGGTTGACAGAGCTAACCCCCGACTCTATCACAACCTGGGGAGAGTTGAAAGGAGCTTTCCTAGAAAGGTTTTTTCCTCCCTCTAGGATGATACAATTGAGGGATGAAATTAGCAACTTCAGACAACAACCTCATGAGGCATTACATGAGACTTGGTTGCGGTTCAAGAAAAAGCTGACACAATGCCCAAACCATCAGTTGACCGAAGATTTTTTGATGCAGACGTTCTACAGGGCACTGAATTCGGCTACCAAGCCGACATTGGATAACGCAGCAGGTGGAGCATTTATGGGTCTCACTTTTGTTGAGGCCACAACTATTTTGGACAGGCTCACCAAAACCAACAGGACCTGGCATAAACGTGATACAGAGGTAGCAGCTAGCACTTATGCAGTTGGTATGTCAGCAGAGCAGCGCAGGAAGAAGGAAGAGCGGGACCAAGATATGGCCCATCTGAAGACGCAAATGGACCTATTGACAAAGCATTTATTGTCAGGAGGTATTGAGAAAGTGAAAGCTGTGGGTTCCCAAGGTAGAGCAACAGAGTTTGAACCTGATGAGGAGGCAAATTATTTGGGTGGTTTCCAGGCCAATGGTCAGGGAAACCAAGGTCGGAACTATCAGAGGGACAACTACTATGAAAAAGCTGGCTACAGAGACCGCGATCAGGGGAACTGGAAGAATAAAACTGATGGAGGTGGGTTGTATGTACCACCTGGTAATCAGGAAAAAGCTAGCACCGAGACAGGGACGTCCAAACTAGAGAACATGATGGCTAAGATGCTGCTGAAGGTGGAATCTACTGACGCCGGGGTAAAGGAGATGAGGACTGAATTATCAGCAATGAGTCAGGTAGTGGATTCACATTCCACCTCGATCAAGCAATTAGAGTAGCAAGTGAGTCAAATCTCGGCGTCTCTAAATCAAAGGAAGACAAGTACCTTGCCGAGTGACACCATTCAAAACCCGAGGAAGGACGGGAGCTGTAGGGCGATCATTACGAGAAGCGGTAAAACATTATCGGGATCACATCCGGTAATTCAGACTCAGAAAGGTGATGTTGCGGATGACAATGTGGTAGAAGATGCTACTCAAAGGCTCACGGATAAAAGCAAGGAAGTTGAAAAGCTTCCAACTATGATGCCTCGGCCACCACCTCCTTTCCCACAATGGTTGAAGAAGAAAGTGGAAGATAGCAAGTTCCTGAACTTCATGACCATGCTAAAACAGATATCAGTAAACATCCCTCTGGTGGACGCTCTTGAACAAATGCCCGGATATGCCAAGTTCATGAAGGACTTGATTACCAAGAAGAGGTCAGTGAGCTTTGAACCAGAAGATAACCTCCACCACTGCAGTGCTATTTCTTCAAGATCGTTAGTGGAAAAGAAGAAAGATCCAGGTGCTTTTACTATTCCCTGTACTATTGGGAAATTCAACTTTGAAAAAGCCTTGTGTGATCTTGGTGCTAGCATCAACTTGATGCCGCTAGCAGTCTATAAACAATTGGGTTTGGGAGCGCCCAAACCAACTACCATGAGGGTGCTAATGGCTGACCGTTCAGTAAAGCAACCGGTAGGAATATTGTCTGCTGTGCTGGTAAAGGTTGGTAAGTTTATATTCCCGGCTGACTTTGTGATCTTAGATTGCGAAGTGGACTTTGAAGTTCCCATAATCTTGGGACGACCATTGTTAGCCACTGCAAGAGTGGTGGTCGACATGGAAAGAAACGAACTGACATTCAGATTAAACAATGAATTGGTCAAGTTTGATGCGTGTAAATTGATGAAGCCACCAAGAGACATGAGAGTGGTCTCGGTTATCAATGTTATTGATAAAGCCCCTACAGATGTGCATATTAAGGAGAAAGGTTGTGTCGAGACCCTAGCTATTATGAGAAGGATGTTGCGATCGCAAGAAGAGAAACTGGTAGAGTCAGGCTGTAGAGAAAGAATGGAAAGGAAAAGAAAACACCACAAGAGAACCAGCAAAGAAAAAGAGTTAGAAAGAGTAAAGAAGTTGTCTCGACTAGCTGAGGAGCCGATAAAAGAGAAAGTTGGAGTTCGATCGGATTATGTCGCTTGCACCTATTCCAGCGATTGCTACTGCTTTGGAGACCCTGGCGGTCTCCAACATCATGCCAGACTCTGAGTCCTATGGGCTTCACAGGTATTCCTTTCTCTCACAGTTTTAGCTTTCACATGTATGCATTGGGGACAATGCATGAGTCTAAGTTGAGGGTGTTGGGATACCTGTGAGTCGTCCACCACCGAGGGTTTTTGTTGCCGTGTTTCTTTTCCCTCTGGTGTGCTATCTAGTAGAACCGGCATGTTTAGGTTGTCATTTTAGATTTTGTTGGTGTTGTGTTCTGGTGTCTATAGCAAGCATGGCTTTTTGGCAAGTTGAACTAAAAGGATCCCCCTCTGAAAAAGTTGATTTTGTACTTACGTTTGAAATGATTGACTGTTCTGGATCCTTGAATGTCATTGTTCGGTTGTGATTGTAATAATTATGCTTAAGCCGAGCTGATGTTTTGATAGTTGGTAGTGGTATGGTTTCTTGGTGCCAAGTGTGTGTGAGCTTATTGTTATAAACTCTTACTCTGTGCATGCATCTAGAACTTGCCCGGTCTATTTTGTTAAGCTTGAAGTTGGTTGCTTAGGAAAGGATCACAGGCCCTTTTTGTGTGAAGTCCACTTAGCCTATAAGACCTTCCAAATGCAAATAATCCCTTTGATCCCTGTTTGAGCCATAATTGACCCTATTCTTTCAATAACCTGTCACTGTTTCTTTTTAACTTTGAATCCCTATTTTGGCCCTGGTCCTTCCTTGGACATCGTGCACCTCAACTCAGGCAATCAGCCTAAGTTGAGGGTGGCTACTATAGAGGTAAATGATAAGAAAAATAGGATGGATAAGATTGGTTGTGGATAGAATGAAAATTTCGGGTGTGTGCCTAAGAAAAGAAAGAAAAAGAAACGAAAAAGAGATGAAAAAGAATTGTCAAAATAAAGAGGCCGCACCTGTAGCTAGAAAGAAGGGAATAAAAAGGTGAATAAGAATGGACGAAGTAAAGTTAAGTGGAAATAGTAGGTCGGCGATTCCAAGGAGGGTTTAGTCACTATTATCCAAACGTATCCTACCTGCACCCGAAGCCTCATTACAAGCCAAAACAAGTCCTGTAGTGATCCTGAGCGGCTTTTTGAAAAACTGAAATAGAATAGCAAGGGCAAGCTTATGGCATCGCATGTGCATTGTTTGAAATTGTTTGTGAGTGTGAGCTCCTTACTTAATCCCAAATCTTGTGTGTGGGACTTCTTTGTGGTGAGGGCACCGAGATTTCTGTATCATCTATTGACTGTTGGGATAGCTATTGTGTGTGTATGCAGAATATTCTATCATATCGGAATGACATGTTTGGATCCTTACAAGTTAGCTTTTCATACATTTGTGTGTTACCAGGGGGCTTAATTTAAATTGAATAAGCTGTTGAATGGCCTTGGTTTGCTAGTGACACGTGTTTGTTTTCTTATTTGAGTCATCCTTTTGTTTTTGTTGTCATGTTACTTGAGGACAAGCGAACGTTTTAAGTTGAGGGTGTTGATGTGCGGCCATTCTACGGCACATTTGACTCCTTTAACTAAGAATAATCGTGAGTTTTCAAGCAACCATTGTCGTTTTTGATGTTTTATTGTTATATTTGCAGGGAATGGAGCTAGAGATAGAAACAGAAGAAAAAAATGTTCAAAAACCTCAACTGGTTAAGCCTGACGGCTGGCGTGACGGACCGTCACACCTGTGACAGGCCGTCAGCCAGGCCGTCAGGACGAGACTGCAATTCATCGAGCACTGCCTAAGAGTGACGGCCCGTCACTGACCTGACGGACCGTCACCCATGCCACCAAGATAAAACAAAGAAAAACACTGTAAGTCATCACTGGGCGGACGACTTACCAGAATTTTCCAGCAAGTCGTCACAGGCCCGACGACTTACCAGAAAAATTGCCTGGGAGCTCACTGCTTAGCTGTGACGGCCCTTCACATGCGTGACGGTCCGTCAGGCGACCCGTCAACGCAACGCGGGATTCTGAAAATTCTATTTTTGGACTTTATTTCCTGCACTACTATAAATACCCTGTGTTAGGGTTATTTTATTATTCATTACCCAATAGTTCTAGGATATTTTTGAACGACTTTTTGAGGGGAAAACACGACACAATACGTTTTCTTCCTCTTCATCCATTGTTCTTGGGATTTTGACTGCTTGTTCTTGGATAATTGAAGCTTGTGTTCATATATCGTAAGAATCTTTTCTTTCTATTATGAATATGATTTTCTTCTCTTTCCCTAATAGCATGAGTAACTAACTTCCCACAACTAGGGTTGTGGGAGCCATGGCAAAAGTAGCAATATAGATTCCGGGTAGCGTAGGGTTCAATTTATATGTTGTCACGTTGTTAATCATTCGTTATTTACGTTTTCTAGTGGTTGCAAACATTAGAACATGCCTAGGTTTAATTTGCTTGAGCAAAGAGATTAAAACCGGAAAATTTGATTAACTACGAGGATTCGAGACTACCAACTCTCGTCTTATGATTAATGCTGTAACTAGATTAATCTACTTGATGTTTAGGATTGAAATAAGAAAGTTCACCTTTTCAAGTTCGAGAGAATTGAAAAGGAAATTCGTCTATTTGGTTGAGAAACGTTTAGATGATACCATTAATTCAATCACATCGTGATATGCATATAGAAAGAACCTGGTTAAGCTTTGAGTCGAAATTGTTACAACTCCATGGTGAACACTTCCCTAGTTCACTCTCATATTGATTATTAATCGTACATTCTTATTTGCTTTGATCAAATATTGTTCACACAAACCCCCCATTTACCGGAAACTATTGATTACTAGTCAACTAAGTCACTAACGACTTAATTTGCACCTTATTCCCTGTGGGATCGACCCCAACCTTTGTTGGGTTCTATATTTGACGACGACCGCTTACGCTTCTTAATTTGAGGTGTAATTTGGGCGTATCACCCGTCCCTCCAGAATTACCCCCGGTCTTATACTGATATTGTTTATGACAAAGATTGCATTCAACAAGAGTTGTTCCTTCTAATTTAGTATAAAAATTCCATGCAACACTAGTTAATTTACGGGGCTTTCTAGGCCGTGGAGGAAGATTAGAAGTACAAGATTGAGCATTATCAATAACGGGACTAGTGGGTTCATCATCATCACCATCATCATCATCATTATTATTATTATGTACACTTACGTCAACTTCATTTTCTTCTTCAATTTCATAATTTTCTTGTGCCTCAAAATAATTCATATCATGTGCACCCACAGGAATATCTCGTTCGCCTATCTCACTAGGTGATGGTGGAGGCACATGAGAATAATTATTTCTACCGCTTGTACTACCTCTACCAGAAGTGATTTTTTTCTTACTACCACTACTACTTCCGGGACATAAATTTTTAACACTTTTACCAAGTCGTCTTACTTTATCCATTTTATAAATTAAATTAATAAATATTAAATACGCAAAAATTAATACAAAAAGATATTCAACAAACAATATACTAATTAAAAGTAAGAGATAGAACGATTATACCAAATTATCGGAGACAAACAAGTAATTAAGCAACCGTAAATTGATGGATTGAACACTTGAACTTTTTCCAACTTGATGTTGTTGATAGCAAAATAATAAAGTAGATATTGCTAGAAATCAATAGAGAAAATCAGAAAATTGAGAGAGAATGAGAAGTATTTTGTAATAAAAATGATGAAATTTAGAAGGTATTTATATATGAAAAATGGGTGAATTTTTAAAATGGAGAAGAATTGAACGTTGGCCCAAACGGCATTGTAACCGTTGGACCAACGTTCAACAAATGCCTGAAAAGGCTGCCAAGGCATTGAATCAACATAGCCTGAAAAGGCTATTATAGAGGCTAGGGCCTGCAGCGGCCCACAACAAGCCTAGTGACAACGGCCCATGTGGCCTGTCAGCGGTCAGCCCAAATGCCAAATCAACAAAAAAAAAAAAAAAATTTAGTACCCGGGCCGGTCCCGTCCGGTGCATCGGTGGGCCAGATCCGGTCTCAAAACTGGGCCGGTCTCCCGGGTTGCCAGGCCTGGACGGTCCAGCCCACGTTCCGGCCCACGAACCCAAAGTCCTTATTCCGGTTTTGGGCCAACCGGTCCGGTTCTCTATTTGGTCCGGTCTTACCGGTCCGGTCCAGGTCAGACCGGCTCAGTTGACAGATCTACTTTTTACTCGTAGTATCCTTGTAAAGACATGTCAGTGCTTAAATTTGCTTATCCTAAAATCAATACAATTGAATTTACAGGAAGTCAAAAGCATGCTTCTTGGAATAACTCTTTTTAAAATCAGTTTATCAGTGGTTTAATTATTACGTAGATTGTTAAAGGGGAAAGAAATTGATATAAACAAAAGCGACAGGTAAAATTTAAAGTAGATCCAAATATTTTGATGTAGTTGTTGTCATTTCTAGAGCTGGAACAGTGTCCCCAAGTACGTTCCGAGAGCGATGCAGAGCTAACTGATGAATACAGATTGCAAAAAAGTGTAAAGTTGCTACTGTATTTCTCAGCTTCAGGATAGGTTTATAAGTGAGGAGGGGATCAACCGATCAACTACTTATAGGCTACAACAAGTGGGCGTCTATCTATAAGAAGGTTCCACTAGAGCCCTAAAGTACTGAGGCCAATTTCTTAAAGCCATGTGTCAAAGTCGTTGGTGATGCCAACTAATATTCTTGTACTGCTCGAACCCGGACGGGCTCGTACGCGCACCTGACCCTTCTGACATTCTTGTCCTCTTTGTCCTTTCTTCCACATCACCACATGCGTGGTTCCTTATTATATCTTGTCCGAGGATGATATCTGAAGGCGACCTTCGGGACCCTGTATTCCTAATAAATTTTATCATCGTATATTATTTTTCCAATACATCTTGTGTTCTTAAATAAGTCTTTCCAAATACACCTTCCAGACCGCCACATGGTCCTAATAGATTTTTTTCTTAATACAGATAATCCCCCATTTCTCAGTCTCAAAATATATCCAAGAACATTAATCAAGGAACTATAAGAGATTAGAAAGCATAACGAATAAATGGGGATGCTAATACCTTTTAACACCTATAGTCTAACTATATTGTATATTCAGCTAGCTAAATTTTGATTTTCTAATATATATATGGCCAAAAGATACAAACTTGTTTCCTATTGTGTCCCTGGACAAAGTTTACAAGTTGTTCTGTTTGTTCTACCTTTGTTTTTATTTAATTGAGACGGAGTCAAGATTTAAAATTTATGAATTTTAAATTATAATATTTTTAAGTTATTGAATTTTAAATTACTCCACTAAAATAATCTGTACATATTTAATGAATTTTCAAGAAAACTATAAAATTTGAACCACGACTACTGAGTTCGATCAAACCCGTTACTAACACTCTAGCTCTGCCCCTGATTTTGAGGACAATTATTTGCTCCTTATTTACCAGTGGATGGCTGGCGCATTGGCAGCTTATTGCTCTATGTTTAGTGAATTGCGGGCCAACAATTCCTCCACATTTGGTTTTTGCTTCCACATTTTGAAGAACATATATTTTTATTTTATTTTTCTCAATTTAATTGCATATGAAAATTTAAAATAAGAAGAAGATTTTTGGATCTTATAGTCTTAAACTAAAGGCGTATATAACAAATGAAAAATATTTTTTAAAATTTTGCGATCTTAAATAATTTACTTAGTTTTGTACCATAAAATAAAGTATTGGAACTTAATAAGTATAAAAAGATAACATTCTTTTCTATATAAACTCAAAATTGAAAGTAAGACTTAAATAGATGGAGTATAAACTCCCACTATATATGGGGAAAGGATCCCCTCCATTATTATTTTATCCATTATTTCTCAATGGTGCATTGGATGTAGGCCACGTGTACAAAATGAATATTTGAGGCTAAGATCATTTTCTTTGATACTTCTTCAAAAAATTATTTATTCATTCTTACACTAAATAATATTTTTAAACATAAAGTAAATTATTTATGATTTCTAAAGCTTGTTTTGGTCATGATTAAAATTAACTCTATTTTTTTAAAAAAGGAAAAAAACTCTACATATATGATCGATCTTTCTGTAAAGGATTATTGTACAACTATGTTATATACTACGAGATTCAAAATAATTTATTTATCTTTTTTTTTATTACATAATTTTCTTATGAGTTGATTTGGACTTGTAATGCATTGAAAGTGGATCTAACCTTTTGAATGGGTTAGTTTTTGAAATGAATGTATCATTTACTATGTGCAAATAATAAAGAGTCGCTATATCTTTTTGGTTAGTGGAGAATAGCCATCAAATTGAATTTATCATAAAATTGAAATTGCTTAGATGCTAAAAAGAATTTTCTCTTTTCTTTTGGGTGTGCCTGAAGAGACCTGTTTACTGAAAAGTACCATTCACAAGGAATGGTGAAAAAGTTACCTACCCTATGATCCTTCTTAATTTATAGAGGTTTACTATGAGTCATCCCCAACAAGATACATATTGCACAAATGAAACCTAAAAGATAGAGATTCGAAATAATTTATTAGTTATCGTTTTTTTTATTACATAATTTTTATGAGTTGATTTGGACTAGTAATGTATTGCAAGTGGATCTAACCTTTTGAATGAGCTAATTAATTTTTGAAATGAATGTATCCCTTACCATGTGCAATTTGCACAAATAGGTTGAGTCCATGCCACTGTTTAAGTTTTGGGGAAATTTGTTTTGCCACACGACCTTACGGAAGTTGGGAGTATTTTAGTACATATTATTTCACAACTTAGAACATGTTTGGATTTGGTTAAAAAAGTAGCTTTTAAACAATGTGATTAAAAGCTGAAAATAAGTGCTTATAAATAAGTAGATAAGTGTTTGGATAAAAAATGCTGAAATTAGAAAAAAAAGTTATTAATGTGTTTGGTAAACAAATACTTTTAAGCACTTTTTTGTTGTTGGAGAAAGGGTAAGATGAAGAAGCGGGATGAAAATGAGAGAAAAGAGAGTACTTTCATATATTTTAGGGCTGCAACGTGAGGGTAGTGTTGGAATTTGAGAAAATTATAAGGGATAAAAGGGTAAATGTATTGGTCAAACTTAAAAAGAATTTTAAGCTAAAAGCAAAAAGCTAAGGGGTTCCAGCTTTTAGCTTTTAGCTTTTTTTAATCAGTTTTTAACTTTTTTTAATTGCTTTTCTATTTTATCAAACACTCAACTAATCTTAAAAAGATATTAAAATTTGGTTTGACCAAATTAAAATCTTATCGAAACAGGCTCTTAGTAATAAATTATTCACAAGTTCTGACGAGTAACACAAGTTTTAAAAAATAGGCAAGATTTGCCTTGCCACAATCCTAAAAAATTATCGTGATTTTAGTATAAATTGTGTCTTTAATACTTTAATACAAAATATCACATGGCCTGATAGATCTCCAAGTCTTGATATATCCCTTTTCAAGCTTATAGACTGTACATTGAGGAGAAGATTATCTCACTTATTTCTTATATATTGTTGAGTTCTGAAAATGATGAAGAACATGACATGATCGAAGATGCCTTGAACTTGGGCTGACCGAATTGCTTTGTACTGGGCCTGATATTGATGGATTCAATTTAGGCCCAAATGTCTTAACTCATATTGCAGCCTTACTCTTATTCCTGTAAACCTAGTATATCTTTTTGTATATCTCTTAATATATACTACCATGTCTAGGACTCTACCTTATATAATTACGTGATAAGTAAATTATGTTAAGTTTTCATCGTATTCTACTTGTATAAATAGGAGTCATTGTAAAGCTGATTGGAACACAGAAGAAAAGAAAAAAGATTTTCGCATATTGTTTTTTAGTCTCTACATGGTATCAGAGAAAGTTTAATTTTCGATCATCTTGTTTATTTTTTTTTCCTCCATTTTTCTCTCTTTTATTTTTATTATCAGTATGCCGACTTCTTCTCAGACTAAGGATATAGTGGCAAAAATCACCCCTGTTGGTGATGGCACTGTATCTTCTGGATCTGCTACAACTAATGTGATTGACACAGGATATCCTTATTATCTTCACCCCTCGGATTATTCAAGGATGAATCTAGTATCTTCTATGTTTGATGGAAAGGGATATGGAGGTTGGAGGAGAGCAGTCATTATAACTCTTTCAGTAAAAAATAGACTAGAATTTACTGATGGATCCCTAGTTATTCCCTCAATTGAATCAGGCCTGCAAAGCGCTTGAATTCGTTATAATGACATGGTATTGTCATGGCTGCTTTACTCCCTCTCCAAAGAGATAGCGGAGAGTGTCTTGTACTCTAGCAATGCAAAGAACCTGTGGAAAGACCTGGAAAAAAGATTTGGTCTATTAACGGGGCTAAACTTTTTCAACTTCAAAAATAATTATCTACTTTAACTCAAGTAAACATAAGTGTGTCGACTTATTTCACAAAAATAAAAAGTTTGTGGAATGAGTTAGATGCCTTGAACACTTTTTCTGCATGTGTGTGTAAGTGTGATATGGTGCTAAGGAAAAGATGCAGAAAGCATACCAGGATGAAAGGTTGCTACAATTTTTAATGAGATTGAATGATGCATTCATAGGGATTAGAAGCAACATTTTGTTGTCTTCTCCTTTACCCTCTATAGGTCAAGCTTATTCACTTGTGATACATGATAAAAAAAACATAGAAAAATATATGTTGCACCAGTTTTTCTGGGAAACTCGGCTTATTTTTTATTGCAACTAACCAGCCAGGAGGGAGAAAGTTCAATAACTACAAGGGGCAGAAGGGAGTTTTTGATCCTAAAAGAAATGCTTTGATATGTAATTAACTGTAAGAAATCAGGACATAACATTGGTAAGTGCTATAAAATTCATGGGTTTCTTGCTGATTTTAAATTTACAAAAATCAAGAAAATTCCAAGGAAATCCTCACGTGAATATGCTTTTGAAATAAGTAAGGAACATATAGAGAACAATGGTGCATAACTTAAGTCTTTAAGTCAATAAAATGTGGGACAGTTGCTACGACTTCTTCAACAACTCAAAACTACTCAGCAAAATGCAAATGGTTCTGAAGCTTTTGCCAATATGAGTTGTACAGGTATAACTCAAATTTTCAATTCCTATGCTTGTTTTATTAACATTGACAAAAATTCTTGGATATTAGATAGTGGTGCCACTCCGCATATGACTCACAACAAAGCATTTCTTCAAATTTTAAGGCTTTGCCTAAATCCATTCTAGTCAATTTGCCTAATTTTTATAGAGTCAAGGTGACCCACTCTGAAACAGTTTCCATCTTACCAAATCTGATGTTGCACAATGTGCTTTATATACCCTTCTTTAAATTCAATCTCTTATTTGTACATAAATTGTGTAGACAACTCAATAATTTTCTGTTATTTACTCCTAATTCTTGTTTCATGTTGCAGCCCTCTGGAAATTGGTAGAGTACAAAGAGGACTCTATATACTCAAATCAAGCTAGTCAATTATACATAGCCCAGTCCCTGCTAGGCAGAATTCCAATGCAGTCAAGCTGATTTCTAGTTCTAGTCCAATTTTTAGTTCTAGTAGCAAGTAGAGTTTCAATTCTAGCGTTAGCAAGAATTTTTTTAATTCTAGTTCAGTTTTTAATTCTTGTTTTGCTTTCTTTGATTTCAATGTAAAGGAACAACTTTAGCACTATAGATTGGGTCATATGCCTTTGAGTAATATGAAAGAAAGTTTCTTTTCATTCTATATCTTCTTGTCAAAACTTTTCTATTCCTTGTGTTATTTGTCCAAAGGCAAGACAATTCAAACTCCCTTTTCCTACAAGTCAGATTTCTACTAAAGAAATATTTGAGTTAATACATATTGATATTTGGGGACCATATAAGACCATACTCATGATGGTCACAAATTTTTTCTCACAATTGTGGATGATTTTAGTAGAGGAATATGGACTTTCTTGTTAAACAACAAATCCAATGTCTTCACAGTACTTAAATATTTTCTGCTCATGGTTGAAAGGCAATTTCACACCAAAATCAAAATAATAAGGTCTGATAACGCTTTTGAATTAGATAGTGGGACTGTCCAATCAGAATATTTTCTTTCCCAAGGGATTCAACATCAAACTACTTGTGTCTCAACTCCACAACAAAATGACATTGTAAAAAGAAAACACAAACATTTGTTAGAAATATGTAGGGCCTTTTTGTACCAATCACAATTATCTATTCAATATTGGGGAGAATGTCTCTTAGCTGCAACCTACTTGATCAATAGATTTTCTTCAAGAATATTGAACAATAAAACACCTTTTGAGATTCTTTTCAAGACCAAACCTAACTATTCTAATCTTAAGTGTTTTGGATGCTTATGTTTCATCTCCACCTTACCCTCTCATAGAACAAAACTTGATCCCAAGGCTGTGCCACATGTTTTTATAGGATGTCCCCATGGAAAGAAAGGTTATAAGGTCTTGAGTCTTGACACTTTAAAGATTTCTGTCTCAAGAGATGTAATTTTTCATGAAGAATATTTTCCCTTTGCTTCTTTTAAACCTAGTCAGTTATATTTTCATAATACCAGATAGCCTACTTTAACAACTCAATTTTTTGATTCTTCTGACTCTCCACTCTTTGACACTACGTCTAGTCCCAACATCTTCACAAATTTTGATCTCATTGTTCCCAGCACATCCACTGCTACATACTCCATCTCACATCATCTCCCTGATACACCTCCACATGATCAGGTTACACTCACCTATCCCATAGTCCCCCTTCCACAGATACACCTAGTTCAATACCTGTTCTTCACTCAGAAGATCGAATACTTATTTCCCATCTTTCTTCGGATCTTAATTCTTCAGTCAGAAGATCCACCCGAGAACACAAGGTTCCTTCCTATCTAGCAAATTACATATGTAATTTCGTACATCTCACTGATGTCATCTCAACTTGTATCTTAGTCCTGTCACTTCTCTCTCTTTTTCTGTTACTAATCTTTCTTATGATAACCAACATATGCTGAATTCTTTAGCTAATGTCCAAGAGTCTGTTAATTATAAACAAGCTTCATCACATCAATGATGGAGAGAATCCATGGATAAAGAGCTTCAAGCTCTTGAACTTATAAACCATACATGGGAAGTTGTTGAACTATCACTTGGGCATAAGGTTTTGCCTTGTAAGTGGGTCTACAAAGTCAAACACCATAGTGATAAGAGCATAGAAAGATTAAAGGCTAGATTAATTGTTAAGGGTGATATGCAAAGAGAGGAGATTGCTTTTAATGAGACATTATCACCGGTAGTGAAGATGACAACTATCAGATGCCTTTTGGCTGCAGCTATTAAGAAAGGTTAAGGAATTTATCAATTAGATATCAACAATGCATTTCTGCATGGTGACCTCAATGAAAAAGTGTATATGAGGTTTCCAGCTGCTCTTGTTCCTCCCTCACCATCTCATATCTGTAAGCTTAAAAAATTCATTTATGAACTTCGTCAAGCTTCCAGACAGTGAACTAACAACTGCTCTCAATTTTAAGGGGTTTTCTGCTTCTCTAAATGACTATTCATTATTTATTAAAAAGTTAAATTCTTCTATTTTCATTGTCGCGGTCTACGTGGATGACATTGTTTTGACATGTAATGACACTGCAGAGCTACATTCACTAAAACTATTTCTCAATGAAGAGTTTCGTATTAAGGATCTGGGGGGCTTACATTTTTTTTGGGCATCGAGTTTCTGAGAGAACCTCAGGGATTGATCCTTTCTCAAAGGAAATTCACTCTTGATTTGTTGAAAGAATTTAATGCTGCACACTTGTCTCTTGTTTCATATCCCCTCGACCCTACGGTTAAGTTGCATTTGAATGAAGGGGATCCACTTCCCAATCCTACTTTATATCGACATCTCCTTGGTAAGCTCAATTACTTGACTCACACAAGACCTGATCTTGCATTCACTATCCAGCATTTGAGCCAGTATATGCAAGACCCTCGACAGCCTCATCTCACTGCCGCTTTGCGTGTCCTTCGATATTTATCTAAGAAAACTGGACTGGAGCTATTTCTCAATGCTTCATCTTCCTTTCAGCTGCTCGCCTTTTGTGACTCAGATTGGGGCACCTGTCCAAATTCAAGGAAATCAGTTAGTGGGTTCTATATTTCTCTTGGGGTTCTCCGATTTCTAGGAAATAGAAGAAGCAAACTCTGATTTCCCTCAGCTCTGCAGAAGCGGAATACCGCTCAATGAGACGTGTAGTGGCTGAACTTACTTGGTTAGTGCGTCTCTTCCAAGACATGGCATGTCCCTCTTCACTCCGATAGTCAATCAGCCATTCAGATTGTGAAGAACCCCGCATTTCATGAAAGGACCAAGCACATTGAAATCAGTTGTCATTTTGTTAGACAGAAGTTCCTTGATGGCTTGATCTCTCTTTCCTTTGTTCGATCCTCATCGCAGCTGGCTGATCTCTTTACGAAATCACTCACCGGTCCTCTTCATCATCACGTCTTAGGCAAACTGGGTGTCATGTCATATCCTGCACCTTGAGGAGGGGTGTTGAGTTCTGAAAATGATGAAGAACATGACATGATCGTAGATGCCTTGAACTTGGGCTGATCGAATTGCTTTGCACTGGGCCTGATATTGATGGATTCAATTTAGGGCCAAATGTCTTAACTCATATTACAGCCTTATTATTATTCCTGTAAACCTAGTATATCTTTTTGTATATCTCTTAATATACATTACCATATATAGGACTCTTTACACACTACCATATATAAGACTCTTTACCTTGTATAGTTACGTGAGAAGTAAATTAGGTTAAGTTTTCATCGTATTCTACTAGTATAAATAGAAGTCATTGTAAAGCTGATTGGAACACAAAAGAAAAGAAAAGAAAAAAGATTTTCGCATATTATTTTTTTTAGTCTCTACATATATTGTGTTTTCTTTTTCATAGGAAAGATGCATCTTTTTTGTTCTCGAGTTTTCTTTCTCATAGAAAGCCAAAACATATTATATGTGTGGCCTAATTGTTGCTCTTAATAAAGTGGGATAAAATCATCGAAAATTCGAATTCAAACTTTAGTATAGAAAAAAAATGATTTTTTTCATCTGTCTAATTTTTAAGAATAAAATTATTCGATATTCATACTGTAAAAGATAGTAGACACTCACAAAATGGTTAAATTGCAAGCAAACTATGTCATATTATTACTTTCACCAATATGAAATGGAATAATCATATATATATATAGTTTAAAAATTAGACAAATAAAAAGAAATCACCTACATATTTTGGGACATATTTTGTGGGAGGATGTAGGAATGGCAATGGGATGGAGAGGGTGCGAGGTGGTGGGGATTTAAGGCTATGCGGGGCGTGTTGGTTTCTAAGCAGGTGCGGGGCGGGTTAAAAGTCTTAATTTTTTAAATTATGCGGGTGCGGGATGGGTGCAGGTCTCCTCATTAATTCTTGTGATCTACTGCATGCTTCATGTTTGATGATATCTCAGATAACAGAAGATTTTTCATTTTGTGTGGCTCAAGTATCTCTACCTACTATTTATATTTGTTTGTTGTGTTGTTTTATATTTCAGTTTTTCAATTACATAGGTATAGTTTTATACCATATACAGTTTTATTGTGTATTATTTTGGACCAATCGATTTAAAATTATCATCTAATTTATTTCTACATTTAATAAACATATTACTGATACATATCTCTATTTTTTGAATAGATTTTAGAAGAATTTACCGTTTAAAATAATAATGTATGAGAAAAAACTTGAAGTGGAATTTGAGACGAGTTTATGCGGGGCGGGGCAGGGAGGCGCGAGTTGAGAATAGAAAAAAATACTATGTGGGGTGAGCGAGACAGGTTGAAAATTTTGCGGGTTTAACTTATCCGGCCCCGCTCTGCTTCATTGTCATCCCTAGGCGGAGGTGTCATTTTCTTGAAATTATGGTACTACGTACAAATGGTAAAACCAACAAACATAAAGCATCTTGGGTGGATTATGTTTAGCTTTTGACATGGTGAATCGTCCTTGTCTCACTAATATGGGAAGTTGGACGTCTTTATTTTTGTGAATTATCAATAGTGGAAACTTTAATTTCTTTAACATCCATGCATGTGGATTAGGAGGAGAATAAGACTCCTGGGGATGTAGACTACTACTATATTTATCCATCTCTCATTTTATTTGACAACTCGATATGATTATGCTGTTAGAACAAATAAAATTTACAGTCGTTCTTATCCTGATACTATCGATAGAGACAAATTCAAAATTTTAATTCTGTGAATTTAGACGATTTTGTGTTCTAACTGTTGAATTTATCATTTTGTTTGAGTTCTACTTCATACTTTAATGTTTTCATCAAATTTAGTGGATTTTACACATAAATCTAGGTCTAAGCAAAAAATATGATAATTATGAGTTAAAATTAAATCTGCATGTATATTACTAGATCCGTCCCTACCTACCATGCTCAAGAGATGAATTAAGAACTTCAAATTAGTAAGTACTAAGTATTATTAATGTTGCAAAGATTACAAATTAATTAGCACGCAAAGAAAATAAAAGAAAAAAACAATAAAGATCGGCAAGGCCTATGTCCTCAAATCAAAAATAGAGAGAGTTTTTCATTAAGAAAGAGAAGAATAGTACAAGAATTTCCAATTACAATCCCCTTTATATATCCCAAGTGTTTCTCAATACTACATGGCCAATGAACTTAAAACTATACAAGGGAAATTCGGCAACGGATAGCGCTTGGATAGTAACAGACTCGAGCAGGTGCTATTGTTGCATGTGCATAGGGCCGTCCCCCACTTTCATCCCAATGCACTAAAGGGATTTTGTTTTTGGAACATGCGGTATTGTTTTGCTGACGCTTCTAATCAAGCTTTTATACTGTGATCACATGCTATCTAAAAATATAGATCAGAACCTATTTTCACATATCGAATTCGATACACCCCACTCAGGATTTCTGCTGTTACCTTATGGCCATACCGCCCGGATTTTCGTCCACCAAAACTTAAAGTGCACCACTTGTGGAAATCATAAGGACTATTAGTATGTCAATATATATTTAAGAGACTATTTTTAGTCTATGTCCAAACATAAGGGACTATTTTGGGCCTTCAAAAGCATTATTACAATCACATCATCCAACTATGTTGTTCCCTATATGCATGGACCCAATGAACATGATATCACTCTTATCATTTGGTTCGATCAACTCACTTGTCACCATACACTCCCCCGACCCATCGACAATTGCATAAATACCACAAAACAAAACCTGCTCGATTTTTCTTATGAAAGAATGATGAGAGGTGGCTAAGCTAGTGGTACAAGGCGTTCATTTGATTTTTTATTTTTTTTAAATTATATAAGGTTGAAATTAATTTTTAGGTAATATAAAGTAGATGCTGAATTTCCTAACTTCTTCGTATTTACTTTTTAATGTTTTGAATTTCTTTAGTGAAAAATTATGACTTCACTAGGGATGTAAATAGGGAAGGCAAGCAACATCCAGGAAATTACATGGAGTGTCCTCAAAAGTGAGTGGTCTTCAATTTATGCCCCTCATAAGAAAAATCTTTAACTCTTGTTTTAGAGGCAAGACTTAGCCCAAAGACTTCCAAACAACAAATTACGCCCATGAGCAAGACTTGACACTAGTATATTGTGTCTTGATTTATGAGATGTTTTATAACACTTGCCTCAGAGGCAAGACTTAGCCCAAGGACCTCTCAAAAAATACAAGTTACGCTCCATGGGCAAGAGTTCACACTAATTCATTATGTCTAAAATTATGAGATACTCTATAACTCTTGCCTTAGAGGCAAGACTTAGCTCAAGGATTTTCAAACAACAAGTTATGCCCCACGAGCAAGACTTGACACTACCTCATTGTGTCTTGATTTATGAGACATTCTATAACTCTTGCCTTAGAGACAAGACTTAGCCAAAGGACTTTCAAACAACAAGTTACGCCCCATGGGAAAGAGTTGGCACTATCATATTGTGTTTGATTTATGGGATACTCTATAACGCTTGCCTAAGAGGCAAGACTTAGCCCAAGGACTTCCAAATAACAAATTACGCCCCATGGGCAAGAGTTGACACTACCACATTGTGTCTTGATTTATGCGATGTTCTATAACTCTTGCCTTAGAGGCAAAACTTAGCTCAAAGACTTTCAAACAACAAGTTACGCCTCATTGGCAAGAGTTGACACTAGCACATTGTGTCTTGATCATGAGATGCTCTATAACGTTTGCCTTAGAGGCAAGACTTAGCCCAAGGGCCTCCCAAAAAACAAGTTATGCCCCATGGGCAAGAGTTAACACTACTTCATTGTGTCTTAATTTATGAGATGCTCTATAACTCTTGCCTA
Source organism: Jaltomata sinuosa (assembly GCA_003996215.1). NCBI lineage: Eukaryota > Viridiplantae > Streptophyta > Magnoliopsida > Solanales > Solanaceae > Jaltomata > Jaltomata sinuosa. Next base: position 560,053 of record QJPP01000408.1, read on the forward strand.
GAGGTAAGACTTAGCTCAAGAATTTTTAAACAACAAGTTATGCTCTACGAGCAAGGCTTGACACTATCTATTGTGTCTTGATTTATGAGATGTTTTATAACATTTGTCTTAGAGGCAAAACTTGTTCCAAAGGACTTCCAAACAACAAAGCACGCTCTTAAGTTTACTTCGATTTCAAAGAAAGAAGATCTTCTTTGCGGATTATCCAACTTTTTGTTCATTAGCAAAAAATAATAGAGGTTAAGAAAAAAAAAAAAGAGAAGAATAAAAAAGAAAAGGAAAAAATAAAGATAAAAAAAAAGCGAAAAAAAAAAAAAAAAAAAAAAAAAAAAAAAAAAAAAAAAAAAAAGGTTAGAAAAAAAGAACAAAAAATAGTTAAGAGAAAAAAAGAAAAAAAAGAAAATAAAGGTTGAGAAAAAAGAAAACGAGAATTAAAAAAAAATTGAGAAAAAAGAAAAAAAAAGAAAAAAGATAAAAAAAATTAAAAAGAATAAAAGAAAAAAGAAAAATGAAAATTAAAAGTTGAGAGACAAATAAACATGGAGAGTTATGGTGTAGAGGGGCAAAAATGTATATGTTCTATACATAAAAAGGAAGGAAAGATATTTTTTAAAGACTTTTCTTATGAGGGGCATAAATTGAAGACCACTCACTTTTGAGGACACTCCGTGTAATTTCCTGCAAAACAAGACATGCTCGATTTTTCTTATGAAAGAATGATACAAGGGCAGCTAAGCTAGTGACACAAGGGGTCCATTTGATTATTATTTTTGTTTAAAAATTACATTATGTATATAAGGTTAAAATTACTTTTTAGATAATATATAGTAGATACTGAATTTCCTAACTTCTTCGTATTTACTTTTTAATGTTTTGAATTTCCTTAGTGAAAAATTATGACTCCACTAGGAGTGTAAATAGGGAAGGCAGGGGTCAGCCTTATCCCACTAAAACATTAACCCGCCCCAACTGGCCCAATTTAATATTTTCCCATGATTTTTTCTTGACCTGCCTAGACCCCGCCCTGACTTAGAAAGTAGTTTATATATATTGATGAGCATAAAATGAGTAAAAAATATGAAGCACGTTGGAAATGGTGCAAGTTGCAAACGACGATAATTAACAATCAATTTATTTACTATAAAGGGGCGGCTCAGAGATGAGATAAAGTGAAGCTTTTGTCATAGGATCTCAAATGTTAGAGGCCCAAAAAGATAAAGTATTTTATATTTATGATGATTTTACTTTCTAATTCAATTCAGTTTTTCTTAATTAACTATTTATTTCTCATGTTTAATTGACTAATTATAAATCAGAAAGCAAGTGTCTTTTTTAATTAAGAAATTATTGAGACAAGTGTTGCAAGATTTGTAAGTTCAACGAATAATAGGCTCATGTTTTTACCGTTCTCTATTTAAATGCCATGTTATAGGGGAGAGTTTGTACTGTGATGTGTGTCTAATCGACATTATCATGTATTGCGCTTTCACCACTAAATCAAGTCATATGAGCCTTTTTTGTCTCTCATTATGATATGTGATTTATGGAAAAAAAACTTTTTAATATATTTGATTTTAGGTCATCGAGTTTGTCGAGTACCTCCTGACTTACCAGAAAGACTAACGCCACATCGGGTCATGAATGCATCAAGTCACTTGGCCTCATGCACTTTTAGCCAAACATATCTAATGGGCTTGTTGATGCTCGTGCAAATTCTGTGTCACAAACTATCTCCAAAATTTTATTGTGGTAAATATAACACTGACTCTCAGAAATGGCTGAGTTGGTTGATCAGATGAACTCCCTAATGGAATTCTTAGATTTGAAATTCTCTGCATGCATTTTGAGTCGAGCTTGTCGCAGAAGGCTTGCCTAGTATTATTTACTTCTTTTATGTGATTTGCTGAAGCGAAATTTACCTTGTGTGCACGTGAAGAATCCGGTTGCTTATAAATGGGGTCGATGGGGATGCTAATATGTTCGATTTTGTCCATCACCTTAGTTCGGTAAAAAAATTGCCATAAAATCATATAATTTGTCCGAATTTTTAGACCTTTTAACACCTATAGTCTAATTATACTGTATATTCAGCTAGCTTGTTTCCAAGATTTTTAGTGTCTAATATGACCAAAAGATACAAAACAGTTTCATATTGTGTCCCAGGGACAGAGATTACAAGAAGTTCTGTTTGTTCTCTCTTTGTTTTGATCTAAGTTGAAGCAGAGTCAGAATCTGAAATTTATGAGTTTTAAATTCTAATCTTTTTATGTTACTGAGTACTAAATTACTCCACTTAAATAATATGTACATATTCAATGGATTTTCAATACAAAAATAAAATATTGAAAGTATAGAAAGATGACATTCTTTTTTTTATGATTGAGTTGGATCAATTTTGAATGGATTAAAGTAAATTGAGATATAAATATAAACAACATATGATTTCTAAAGCTTGTTTTGGTCATGATTCAAATTAACTCTTCTTTTTTTTTTTGAAAAAAATAATCTAAATATATGATATATGATCGAGCTTTTTGGAAAGGATTATTGTACAACTATGTTACATACTACGAGATTCAAAATAATTTATTATTTATCTTCTTTTATTAAATAATTTTGTTATGAGTTTATTTGGACTATTAATGTATTGCAAGTGGACCTAACCTTCTGAATGAGTCAATTATTGAAATGAATGTATCACTTACCATGTGCAAATAATAAAGAGTCCTGTATCTTTGTAGTTAGTGAAAAATAGTCATCAAATTGGATTTATCGTAAAATTGAGATTGCTCAGAGGCTAAAATGAATTCTCTCTTTTCTTTTGAGAGTGCTTGAAGAGACCTACTGACCGGAAGGTACCATTCATAAAGAATGATGAAAAAGTTACCTACCCTATGATCCTCCTTATTTTACAAAGATTTAGTATGAGCCATACTTAATGGGATACATATTGCTCAAATGAAACCCAAAAGATACGAGATTCAAAATAATTTATTATTTATCTTTTTTTTATTACATAAGTTTTTTTATGAGTTGATGGACTTGTAATGTATTTTCCAAGTGGATCTAACCTTTTGAATGAGCTTAATTTTTTTAAATGAATGTATCGCTTACCATGTGCAATTTGCACAAATAGGTTGAGTCCATGCCACTGTTTAAGTCTCGGTGAAATTTATCTTGTCACACGGCTTTACAGATCGTCGATAGTAATTTAATATAAATTATGTCACAACTAATTAGGAATAAATTATTCACAAATTCTGACGGGTAATCACAATTTCTAAAAAATAGGCAAGACTTGTCTTGCCACAATCCTAACAAATTATCATGATTTTAGTATAAATTGTGTCTTAACTTTAATACAAAGTATCACATAGCTTTATGGACCTCCAAGTTTTGATTTATCCCTTTTCAAGCTTATAATAGACTGTATATCAAGAAAGAAGATTAAAGGGACAGTCTAGTACACCACATTGAGGAAAAGATTGTCTCATTTATTTCTTATATATCGTATTTTCTTCTTTACAAGAAAGATGTATCTTTTTTGTATTGAACTTTCTTCCTCTTAGAAAGCCAACGCATATATGTATGGCCTAATTGTTGCTCCTAAAAAAGTGAGATAAAATCATCGAAAATTCAGATTGACACCTCAATAGAGAAAAAAATAGATGATTTGTTTTCATCTGTCTATTTTTTAAGAATAAAGTTATTCAATATCTATACTAATGAAAGATAATAGATACTCATGAAATAGTTAAATTGCACGCAAAATATTTCATATCACCTTTCACCAATATAAAATGGAATAATCATATATATATATCCTCTAAAAATTAGATAAATAGAAAGATATTACCTAAATATTTTGTGGGCGGAGCTGTCTTTTTCTTGAAATATGGTATTACGTGCAAACGCTGAGACCAATCTTGGGTGGATTATATTTAGCTTTTGAATTTTGAACTGAAATAATCCATTGTTTAAAATATTTTACAAATATAACACAATTTTATGAAATTTTACCAAAATAGACTTAACGTATCCCTCAGTAAAGTTTTACAAAAATAATACAATTTTCTGAAATTTATCAAAACAGACTAATTTTTGCCTGTTGATTTTTTAAATAAAATAATTCATAGGACGTTACTCTAAAATACGTTTAATCTATTTTGGTAAAAGTTTAGAAAATTGTATTACTTTTTTTAAATTCCTTAAATAATGGGTTAATTAGGTCAAAACCTCCTGTCTTTTTCTTGAAATTATGATACTACGTACAAATGCTAAGACCAACAAACATAAAGCATCTTGGGTGGATTATGTTTAGCTTTTGACATGGTGAAGCGTTCTTATCATCACTAATATGGGAAGTTGGACGTCTTTATTTTTGTGAATAATCAATAGTGGAAACTTTAATTTCTTTAACATCCATGCATGTGGATTAGGAGGAGAATAAGACTCCTGGGGATGTAGACTACTACTAAATTTATCCATTTTTCATTTTATTTGACAACTTGATATGATAACGCTGTTAGAATAAATAATATTTATGATCATTCTTATCCTGTCGACAGAGACAAATTTAAAATTTTAATTATGTGAATTTAGATGATTTTGTGTTTCAACTATTGAATTTGTCATTTTATTTGAGTTCTCGTTCATACTTTAATGTTTTCATCAATTTCAGTGAATTTTACACGTATAAATCTAGGTCTAAGCAAAAAAAAGTTATGAGTTAAAATTAAATCTCCATGTATATTACTAGATCCGTCCCTACCCTACCATGCATCCAAAACTTCAAATCAGTGAGTACTGAGAATTATTAATGTTGCGAAGATCACAAATTAATTAGCACACAAAAAAATAAAAGAGTAAAAATAATAAAGATCGATAAGGGTTATGTCCTCTGAGCAGAAATAGAGAGAGTTTTTCATTATGAAAAAGACGTACAGTACAAAAAAAAGAAGATCAATTACAACCCCCTTTATAATCACAAGTGTTTCCCAGTACTGCATTGCCAATAAACTAAAATATACAAAGGAAATCTGGCAACTGATAGCACTGGAATTTTGTTTTTGGAACAAACGACATTGTTTTGCTAATGATCAATTCAAATCAAGCTTTTATATTGTGATCATGTGCTATCCAGAAATTTAGATCAAAACCCACTTTTACCATATCAAACTCAATAAACCCTACTTAATTAGAACTTCTGTTGTTATCTTACCACCATACTACGTGGATTCTGTCCAACAAAACTAAAAGTGCACCACTTGTAGAAATCATAAGGACTATTAGTGTTTCAATATATATATATTTTAAAAACTATTTCGAATCCAAGTCCAAAACACGTGGGACTATTTTGGGCCTTTAAAAGCACTACATACACATCATCCAACCATGTTGTTCCCTATATGCATGTATCGAAGTGGCACAAGGTTTTTTTTTTTGGTCGAAAATATATTATATATATAAGGTCATAATTACTTTTTAGGTATATATAGTAGATGTTGAATTTCCTAACTTCTTTGTATTTACTTTTTAATATTTTGAATCTCTTTAGTGAAAAATTTACCATCTCTCATTTTTATTTGACAACTCGGTATGATTTTGCTTCTCTTTCATATATATAATATGGCCTTTTAGGCCAAATTTAATTTTATTATTTTTTAAAAAAAGACAATTCGATATGATTATATTGTCAGAAAAATTACAGTTGTTCTTACCCTGATATTAATGACATAGGCGAATTCAAAATTTTAATTTTATAAACTTAGGTTTTGACATTATCTTATGACCACAATTCTTGGATTCGGTCCACCAAAACTTAAAGTTCACCACTTGTGGAAATCAGAAGGACTATTAGTATTTGGAGTATTTCAATATATATTTAAGAGACTATTTTAAATCTAAATCAAAGCATAAGGGACTATTTTGGTCCTTTAAAAGCATTACAATCACATCATCCAACTATGTTGTTCCCTATATGCATGGACCCAAGTGAACATGGTATCACTCAGATCATTTGGTTCAATCAATTTGTTAGGACCGAAATAATCAAGTGTCATGCGAAAGCTAACGAAGCAAATTTTGATAGACGCCAAGTAAGAAAACAAATGAGAAATACATCATAAGAGACACAATAATTTAACGTGGTTCGGTCAATCGACCTACATTCACACAAAGGAGATGAACAATCCACTATATAAAAGAGAGTACAACATATCGAGAGAAACCAACCTCACAAAATTCACTCAAAATACAAAGGAGGTTCACACAAGTGACATCGTAACACTTGTGACTCACAAATTCTCCCTCTAAACAAAACTCTTAATGCCTTTAAGACTACATTGTGGATGCTACCAAGTTAGAAGGAATGCGCCTCTATTTATAGAGTCATAAATCTTTTCCTGCAAAGAAAAGGACTAGCCAATTATGGAAGATTTGTGCTTTCTTTTACAAAAAGGAATAATCAATTATGGTTAGAAAATCAGGGCAAACACCCAACACAACTCACCTGTCACCATACACTCCCCGGACCCATCCACAATTGCATTAATACCATAAAACAAAACCTAATCGATTTTTCTTATGAAAGAATGATAAGAGCAGCTGGCTGGGTTCATTTGATTTGTTTTTCGATAAATTATATTAGGTATATAAGGGTAAATTTTAGATATATATATATATATATATATATAATATATAATAGATGCTGAATTTCTTTACTTCTTTATATTTATTTTTCAATTCTGACTCCATTAGGGGTGTAAATAGAGAAGGCAGGGCGACATCAGCCTTGTTTAAGCTTTATATCGTTTCTTTGATTTTTTTTTTTTAAAAAAACTATTTTTCCTGTGGATCAAATTTAATCAAATCTCTGAAATACTAACTATTGATATTTACCATAGAAACATTTACTTAAAAGCAAATTTCACACATTAGGAGAAAAGTAAAAAGTTAAAGAGATAATAGTCAAAAACACATATGAACTATTAGTTTTCTTTTGCAAGTTTCACATTTTAACTATCAGTTATTTCCTTTTTCTACTTGTAGCCTTGGACTATATATCATCATCCATGTATTAAAACACACCTAGTTGAGTAGATGATGATAGTTCAGGTACGAGAAGAAATAACTGATATTGTTCTAGTAAGCTTCGAGATATGTTTTAATACATATATGATGATATATCAAATAGAAAAAAGGAAACAACTGATATATCATAGATGGTTAAAATGTGAAACTCGAAAATAAAAAAAAGTTCAATTATGTCTTTTATCATTACCTCAAAGTTAAAACAATCAAGAGTTAAATAATACTAGCTTTATAAGGAACCAATTGAGATTTTGCAGAATATATCCTTCCAATGACTCATTAGTCACATTGATCAATTATTAATTAGAGAAATAGTGTTTCAACAAAAGAAAAAAGAAGTGCTAAATATTTCTGTGCTCATATGATTAGGGGTTCGATTTGAGTGAGATTTTTTCTAAAAGAAAATCAGATCAATTAAATTGGCTTTTAAAGTATTAAAACCAAATCAACTAAGTCATTTTTCAAAATTCAAACACTCAATTTTTCAAAAGGAGAATGGTTGATTGTTGGCTTCTTTAATTTACACTATCAATAAATTTAGGGGATAATTTTAAATATGTACAATAAATTAATTAGTTTACAATAAATATAGCCAAGTTTTTTTTACAAAATAAATAGCCCAAAAATGAACTAGCCACAAAAAAAAAATACAAAAAAAATAGCCGCATGTATATGTAATGTATCGATAGTGTATAAAAGTTATGTAATGTATCAAAATTGTATAAATAATATATAAATGTGTATCGATATTGTATAAAAGTTATATAATGTACCAAAATTATATAAATGATGTATAAACATGTATCGATATTGTATATATAGTGCACAAATGTGTATCGATATTATATAAATGGTATAGAAACGTGTATCGATATTGTATAAATAGTGTATACAAGTGTATCGATCTTTTTTTCCCAGTCATTAAGACTCTAAATGGAAGTATCGATATTGTCGTAGATTTGATGTTTCCACTTACTTTCGTTACTGGAAAGATATGATTAAGGTGATTAGTAATGCAACTTCTGTAGATCCTTTTAAGCAATTGGAAGGCTTGCTTGATTTAAGCGAAGGAACTACAGGTCCAGGTTCCAGTAGTGCTACTAAAACACCTGATTTTATGTCTCTCTTCCTTAAGTGGGCAGAATACGGGAACAACAAATCTCCTTTCAACAAATCTTATCTCTGGAATTTTACATGCACCCGCGACAGGAATGGCCATGGGACAGGAAGTGCAGTTACTCTGTCAACACAATTAAGGGACCATATACTAAAGATGCTTTGGAAAAAAATGCACTTGTGAGGTAAATGGGTGTGAACCCAGCAAGTTAGAATCCCAACTTATTCAAGGATTTGCTTGGGTAAGGTACATGGACATGATGGCTATGGGTTTTAAAGTCTATTGAGGCCCTTTTTGGAGAGTCTATGATGAATTGAACTAGATTTGTGTTGTTGGAAAGCTAAAAATATGTTTGAAATGCAATAGCCGAAGAAATTATGCAAAAGAAAGAAGCAGCGAGGAAGAAGAAGAAAGCAAGGGCGAATTGTCATTTATGGTGTAAAGTAAAGCTTGGCTATTTTTTTTGTAAATAAGTTTCTCAGTGGCCATTTTGCATAATTTTCCCTAAATTTATTCAATTATATTCAAGGCATTGTGGCCTACTTGTCTTATATTTAGGTGCCCTTCTTTATCCCCTTTTCAGTGAACAATTATGTTTACATCAACAATATTCAACACCAACCAGATTGGATAGTTCTTACGTATTATTTTATAATGTATATATCGTGTTGTGGAATTTTCGTGTTGTGGTTAAGAATCATGAGGTCAATAAAGTGGTTAAGAATCATGAGGTCTCAGATTCAAATTTCAACGGAGATAAAAAATACTAGCTGATTCTTCTCATTTTGTTCTAGTCTTGGTGGACAGAGTTACTTTTTACCCGTTGCTAGTGAGAGGTGACAAATATCTCATGAAATTAATCAAAGTACGTGAAAGTTGGTCCAAATACCCACAATCATCAAAAAAGAATTAAATTCCTTTATGTGCTATTTTAGTAATGTTTTATCAATACTCCAGAACTCCTTAGGGCCGTTTGGTTCAAGGGCTTATGTGGGTTATTTTGATTAAAATTTTGTTTCATCATTTCTTTTCAAAAAATATACCCATACCATATTTTGAGTAATCGTCAATCAAAGTCATAAAGTACCTGGCACCAGTTTTGGAGGGAACTCTGTTTGGATCCCAGAAGTCTGAATGTATATAATCTAACTTGTCTTTGGTCTTATGCTCTGCCCTTTTGTTGAACTTTACCCTTGTTTGCTTACCAAACACACAATGCTCACAAAAATTCAAAACTTGATTTTTGTATCCATCCAAAAAAATTTACTTGCTCAACAAAGACAATCCCTTATCACTCATATGACCAAGTCGGTAGTCCCACAACTGAGACTGATTCGAATCACTCCTTCGAGAAGTTACAATTGCTTCCCCTTCAACTACACTGGCTTGAAGATAATATAGTCTAGAATGCAGCTTACCTTTCATGAGTACCATGGAGCCTTTACACACTTTAAGTATCCCATTCTCTGAGTGAAACTTATATCCTTGATCATTCAAAGTCGAAAGAGAAATCAAATTCTTTTTCATTCGAGGAACATGCCAACACCCAATATTTCTGATAATGCCATCGAACATTCTCAATTTGATGTTACCAATTCCCTCTATCTCTAATGGATTATCACCACCTAGGTAGACAGTCCCACTCGTCTGCTTGTAAGTTGCAAATCAGTTCTTGTGTGGACACATGTGGAAAGTTGCACCAGAATCAAGAATCCAGGAATTATGCCTATGATCAGAACTCGCGGCATAAACTTCCCCTACATAGTCATTATCATCAGAATTGTTGCTAATGTCAATAATACTTGCCGAGTAATCAACTTTCTGCTTTCCTCTTTTCTCCTTTAGCTTAGGACAATCTACTTTGTAGTGACCTTGCTCCCTGCACTCATAGCAGTTCTGCTTCCTTGCTCTAGACTTTGATCTGCCGTTGAACTTTTTCCTATTAAAGTCCTTCTATTGTGTTCTTCCCCTATTCACAAGACCTTCACCCTCAGTTGCTCTTCTTCAACTCTTTAGATTTTAGTGCATTACTAACATCATCCAGTGAAATACTTTCTTTCCCATATAGCAATGTATTAATAAAAGTATCATACGACGGTGGTAAAGAACATAACACGATCAAGGCCTGATCCTCATTCTCAATTTTAATATCTACGTTCTTCAAGTCCATTATAATTGAATTAAACTCATCAAGGTGAGTTTTAACAGGTGTACTTTCATACATCCGAAGATTGTACAACCTCTTTTTCAAGTAGAGGCGGTTTGTCAGTGATTTCTTAGAATACAGATCTTCCAACTTCTTCCATGCCATTGCTGCAGATTTCTCTTCAGCAATTTCTTGAAGAACGCTATCTGTAACGCTCATGAAAATCGCACTCAAAGCCCTCTCCTTCAGGTCTGCTTTCTCTGACCCTTTCATCTCCTTTGGAAAAGTCTCCTCGATTGCTTTTCATAACCCTTGTAACACCAGGGACGATCTCATTCTAACTTTCCATAGACTGAAACTAGATCCCCGTCAAATTTCTCTACTTCATACTTTGTTGAAGATGATGGCGACATCTCAACCCTTGATTATGTGTAGGAACCCTAACCTTGCTCTGATACCAATTGTTGCGCTTTCTGATACCAATTGTTGAGTTCTGATAACAATTGTTGCGGAAATATCGTTGGGTTAACTAGCACACAATCAACACACAAAGAAAATAAAGAAGAAAAATAACACAAGGATTTAACGAGGTTCGGCTAGGCCTAATCCTCCAAGCAAAAGCAGAGAGAGTTTTTCACTATGAAAGAAGAGAAGTTTATAATGTACAATACTTTTAGAATTCTCAACTACAACCCTATATATAGACCCCAAATAGTCTCAAACCTATAAGGAAAAGGTTTTCTCAATCCTACAAGGACTATACTTTCCTTTCCAAATCCATTAGGACAAAGGGTTTCCTAAACCAATAGGGATTATAAGTTTCCTAAAATATACAAGGAAAAAATTCAAGACATAATTAACATTTTTCATAAACTCACATCTCATATTTGAAAAGTTAAAGACGTAGAAACTTCTAATAAAGTTAAGATTTTATTATAATGATCAAATTTCTTTTAGAACTAATTTTACAAGTTATGTTACATTATACGTTCTGTATATTAACATATGCTTCTATCGATGATGGCCACAGATCATCATTGGTATTACATGTGACTAGGGAAAGAAATTGAAGAAATTAGACGTATTAACTACTACTAGTAAAATTCATGAATGACCTTATTAGATATGTAAAAAAATTCTTTATTCAAATTCAATTAGATCAAATTTTATGTTTTAGTCCATTTTATTATTTTCAATTTTAGTTCTATATTTATTGTCTAATTTTTTGCTACTTAAGATTTTTTTTGTAATCTCCTAGGGATGATACTTTTTTTTTTATTATGTTGTGTGTGTATCAATTGTATATCATGTATATAATATCAATCCATAAGACACACACAGAGGTATATACAAGGTATACATCTGATATACATGTAACATACATAATATATATCACATTTACGTATGTAATGTTCAAGAATCACCTCAATTCTTAACAAAACTCCCCTGAGTTCAAGATTCAGACTCTCCGAGAGATTTCCAACAAAATTCAATAACACCAAATCAAAACAAGTAACAATTTTGCAAACTCGAATTTTCAAATCCATACCTCAAGGAAGCTTCAAATAACGGACCACTCAATTCTTCACGTTTTATAGCTCTCAAGTTAGCTAGCGTTTGTCCATAGGTTCTCAAAAAAAATTGGCAAATATTATTTGGATGAAGATTTGGGTGAAATTTCACCATGTGTTTGGTCATAGCATTTGGAAAATATATTTCACTTTTTTAAGAAATATGATTTATACCCATAAGTTTTAAACACTTTCAAAACTAACCATAAGTTTGTATTACATAGCAAGACAGAAACGTCGATGTAACAAAATTCATGACTCTCACAACAAGTCAGTTGAATCTTCATCGCAGCAAATAACAAGTAGTGAAGCACGACTATTGTTCCTTTCAAAGATAAAAATTTGTGTAGAATTTAAATAAATGGAGGGTGTTTTTGTAAAAGATAAAAGTTTGGTGTAGAATTTGAATTTTTAAAAGCTCTCAAATAATGAGATTTGACCCAAATACTAGTTTTTTCTAGTATTTAGGAATTTGAATTATTTGCCAATTTTTTTTGTCAAATAATGACAAATTGTATGGACAAACACTATTTGCCAAAAAAAAATTCAAATATTATTTGGAAAATCTATGTTCAAACGGTACTTAATATACGATCAAGTCTTAAGCTCTAATTAGTGTTTTAGAAAGAAAAAAAAATCGATATCAAATTTCAAAAGCTCCTTTGTTTCGTCTTTTCTCTTGGTGATTAATTCCCGTTAGATTTCCTACTTTTAGTCCTCTTGTTATATATATTTTTTCGCTATTTTTGTGTAAAGATAACGTGATATGTGATAGAGAGAAAATTGCGGGTGGATATGCCTCTGAATATTTTGTTAAAAAAAATGAATTTTGATACAAATTGCACATGTTTTACTAATTAAGTAGGTGTTTGGCCCCGAGAAGTTTTCGCTATTCTCCGGAAAATTATTTCACTTTTTTCCGGAAATGGTGTTTGGCCATAAAAATTTCAAATACAACTCTGGAGTTGTATTTGGAAAAAGGGTGTTTTCACTTTTTCTCATCTCACTTTTTTCACTTTTTTTATTTATTTATTTTTGAAAAAATCCTAATTTTTTTATTTTCATAAATAACCTCATTTAAATTATATTTCATTTTCAATCATATTTTATGTTTTTTTAAAAAATATATTTAAAATCTAGATAATTATTGTAAAAGTTATGGCCAAACACAACTCCAACTCCAACTTTGAAAATTACAAAAAAGTAAAAAATATTTTGGTTCTCATGGCCAAACGGACACTAAGTATCTCATCGATTATTCACTAAATTACTAGCTGTTAGCCAATTTTTGAAGTTAGTAAATATTAATTAAAAAAATGACAAATGGAACCAAACCGACAATAACAAAATCAATAAATTTGTGTGATGTTTGATTTAGTTTATTTTCCCTAGTTCAGAATCCTATTATATTTGCTTGATTTCTAATTTAACGAAAAATTGGCCAAATCAAACCATGAACATCCTTAGAGCACATGATTAGACCAGAAAAAAAAACAAATAGAAAATCTATAAAGATAACATGACCAGAGTTTTCGACGAAGTTATAGCGGATGCAAGTTCGAAAAGTTGAGAAGTAGTTTTAGTTTGGTAAAATTATTGGATGGGTAGGGCAAACATAAGGACCATATATACAATACTGTTATGAAATAATATAGTAAGAACAATAAGAATAAGGTAAAGAAAAAGAGAAGATTTTATTATTTATCTTGAAGAATTAATTGAGAGATTGATTATAACGAAGGAAAATCTCTTTATTTATGAGGAAAAATTGACTTGGTTCCAAAGTTAGGGTTCCTAACTTTTCTTCAAAGAAATCGAAAAGATAGATATTCACTACAATACAAATATATTTATAACACTCCACTTGAATATCTATTTGATAGATAATGTGCCTTGTTAAAATTTTACTAGAAAAAAACTAATGAAAAAAAATTCTAGTAAAGTCAAAAGAGTACACATTACTAATAATACGCATGTAGGCTACCTCATTAAAAATCTTACAAGAAAAATTCAGTGGGACAAAACCTCGTAAGGAAAAAAGAGTACAGCGCGTATAGCTCCCATCGATGGGGATAACTTGAATCTTCGTATTTCAATTTTGTGCACCATCTTCTCAAAAGTTGCAATTGGTAGAGACTTGGTGAATAAATCAGTCATATTAACACTCGAATGAATCAGTTGCTCGTTGATATCACCATTCTTTTGGAGCTCATGTGTATAAAAAAAACTTTTGTGAAATTGAGGAACACCCACATGGTATAATCTCTTTTTTCATTGATATGAGTAGCTAAATTCTCTTTTGGCAGTGTGCGCAATGATGGGGGTGTAGTATTGATTATTTGCTCTTAGAATTAATTATATTATTTAAATTCATTGAATACTTCGAGTTTTAATATAAAATTAATGATTGCAAACATAAGTTGAGTTCTCTAATTTCAATTTTGCTTGAGAAAAAGAATTGAAATTGGGTAAGCACACAATGGTGAGAATTTGAAAATTCCCATCTAAGGGCTAAAGCTAGAGATAGTTTACCCTACTCAAGCATATTTTGATTGCTTAATTGTCTTTTCTTAGCCTATTCTACTTTCACTATTCTGTTAGTCAAGGTTGTAGAAAGAAAGTCTATCGGACATGAAAAATGAATTTTAGGGTTCGAAAGAAACCAAAATAGATATGCTTTTGGGTTAAGAAACATTGATGCATTGTCAAAACCAAGCTACCCATATAGTAAATCGAATCTAAGGCGTTTAATCAATCCCAATTAAAGTTATACCCCATCGAAAGCACACCCCTAGACTCCTAATTTTAATTAATCTCATCAATTGTGTTACTTGTCTGCTCTTGATACAATTACTTGTTACAAGTCAAACCCTCCAATTTTACATTATTGTTGTTTTGATACAATATGCATGCTTGTGGTGAGTTGATATACAAAATTTGATTCAATCTAGTCTAGTCCTTGTAGAATTCGATCCCGACTCTAAGTTGATTATTTACCACCATTGACACTCATTTTTAATTGAGGAGTGTGTTTGAAAGTTATCATCATCCTTCAATTTTCTATTAAAAATTTAAAATAATTGAAAGATACAAAAATCAACGAATTGTGTCGATTTTTCATCAATTTTTTTAGGCCGACCCTGTCCATGAATTTTTTATTTTTTGACTTTATATTATTTTTAGTAGTGAATACTTCTTCGGCCTACTCTGCCTCTCTTGAAACTATCTATAGCCAACCTCTTACACCTTTGCACCGAGGCATCCGTGCATCTTATCTTCACATGTATGAACCATCTCAATCTCGATTTTCACATATTGTCTTTCACCGAGGTCACTTTCACCTTTTCTTTGATATTTTCATTTCTAATTTTATCTCTCCTAATATATCTACACATCCAACTCACATTTTCATTTTCACAACTTTAAACTTATGAACGTGAGTATTCTTGACTGGCCAACTCTCTACGTCATGCATTATAGTTGGTCTAACCACCACTCTGTAGAACTTGCCTTTAAATTTCTTGTGACACTTTCTTATCACACAAAACTCTGAATGCGAGTCTCCAGTTTATCCATTCGGCACCAATACGATGTGTGACATCATCGTCAATCTCCCAACTACCTTAGATAATAGACCCAAAATAATTAAAATATTATTTCTTTTGAATGACCTAGGTATCAAGCCCCCTTTCGATGTCAGCCTCATGCTTAACCTGATTTTTTTAGACTTCAGAGTCTGTCTCCAGCTTAATAACTAAAAATAATTATCTCTTATTTTAAAATTAAAAAATATCTAATTATATAATTATACTTATGTAATCAAACATGATATTAAAATATTACATTATAATTATATTATAATAAATATATAAAAAATTACAATTATGATACTGTGTAGAATGATTTTCAAACAGACCCTAACTATGAGTAGAGATTGTATTTATGTTTACAAAAAGAAAAACGCTTAGTTGAAAAAAAAGAATAATTTTTTTTCTTTTAAACACACACCCAAATTTCTTCACATTTCAAACATGGAGTTCAATGGATTTTCGCATGATGTCTTATATTGGCACCAGTATTTTAAAAAATGAAAGGCGTGAAATAAGGTATTTTATCTGATATGGAGCGAGATATAAATCTCGAGGTCTTGGGGCGTAGCCCCGTGAAACTTTAAATTTTAATATTTTATAAATTAATATAATAAAAATAAATAATAAAAAAATAAAATAAAAAATAAATTAAAAATTATAAAAAATTCAAGAAAATAAAAAAATAAGTGAAAATGTACATAAAATTATTTCATCTTAAAATGTTAATCAAAGTCAATAATTTTTCATTTCAAAAGACTAATTAGATTTTATTTTATTGAGTAGAAATTTATAAATTAACTTGTAAAAAAAAAAATCGACAAACCCCCCCTACAATTAGAGACATCAAACCAAAAAAGTGATGTAGAATGATGCATTTTTTATTTTATAATTTGCACATTGATCGTTTTTTTCTTTACCCAATGAAAGACAAAAAGAAAGAATAAAAATTAGAGCTAATAATAAATATATTTAAATTTATAAACCTTCTAACTTCTTAAAATTTAATAACAAGTTGAATTTTATATTTTTTGGTATTAATTTAATACTTATTTAGTAATTTTAATTTTAATTAAGAAAGTTTTTTTGGGCTTACGCCTCAAAATAAAAGCTCACCTAAAGCCTAAGCGTACGCCCAGACTGACAAGGCTTACGCCTCACGATACTTTTGCTCCCATAGATCACCTCAGAGCGTTTTTACTACGCCTTGCTCCGAGACTTATTTTAAAAATGCCTTTTAAAACATTGATTGATATGCGAATTAAATTATATTAAAATTATATTTATAAGATTGAATGAGATAAGGTGAAATATTTCAAAATTAAACCTGAAATAAAATTTATATAAATACCAAATATAGTATGAATTTTATCTCAGACTTATAGCCTGTTTGACCAAACTTCTAAAATCAGCTTATCTTAAAAGTACTTTTCAGAAAAGTAATTTGTATTTAGCCAATAAGTTCAAAAAACACTTTTAAACAATAATTAATGTTTAACTAAACTTTTTAAAAGTGCTTCTAAGTGTGTTTTTCTCGATAGTACTTTTGCAAAGAAACTATTTTTTTATCTTTTGAAAAATAGTTTATGCAGTACTCTAGAAACACTTATTTTCTTCAAAATGTTTTGTCAAATACCTTAATTTTTTAAAATATGCATTTTTGAGAAAAAATAAGCACTTTTACTTGGCCAAATAAGCTATAAGTATTTCTAAGGGAGTAACAAAAATTATTTTTCAAAAGCTAAAAAAAGTAATTTTTCCTAAAAGCACTTTTACTAATTTTTTTTCTTCAAAATAAGCTAATTTTAAAAACTTGACCAAACAAGCTATTAATCATGAATATCCAAACTTATCCCGCATGCCAAACGACGCCTTAAACTTCCCAATTTTCGAGAAGCATTCACCCGGTTGGTCCAACGGGAACCCGACACACCCTTCTCTTCCACCTAACCCACTCTCAAAATCGCCCCCTTTTCTTCATCCCTTTGAATAATTTTTTTATATTGAAAATTTGGGATTTTTCCTTTTGGGAAAAGCTTTAATCTTTGCTAATTGTTGTTCAATTAGAACATAGGGTTTCTTAAAGAATCAGTGTTTTTAGCAGTATACAAGGATGCAACAACCACCACCCATGATTCCAATGATGCCCTCTTTTCCTCCTTCTAGTATCACCACTGAGCAGATTCAAAAGGTATTAATTTTTTACTAATTTCCATGTTGCTACTCTTAAGGGGTCGACTAATTTATGATGAGATTAGTTATTCTGGTATTAGTTCTTATTGGTGGTTTGGTTTGTTGTATCTAAAATAATATATTTTGCTTAATTTCTAAGAATAAGTTGTTTGTCTACAAAATACCCTCCACCTTATTTAGTTTTTTTTTTCTTTTATAGTAGTGATGTATAAAAAGTGTACGAGGGGTATTTTGTTATTCAACTCTTTTTATCTTTGGATAAGTTATCGCAGGATTATTATTCCCCTCTTTTTTTTTTTATAGTAGTGATGTATAAAAAGTGTATGAGGGGGTATTTTGTTATTTAACTCTTTTATCTTTGGATAAGTTATCACAGGATTATTATTCCACCGGAGGCAGGGATAACTTATCTTAGTACTAATTATTAATCCATGGATAAGTTTTTCCAAACTTTGTAACCAAACAAGGTATTAAGGGGTCGTTTGGTTGGGAACAAGTTATCCCGTGATAATTAATCACCTGGATTAGTTATCCTACCATGTATATGGGATAACTTATCCCATCACTATGGTATAAATGGTGGGATAAATAATCTCGGGACTAACTAATACCTCCAACCAAACACAGGATAAAATAATCCTGCATTTGATCCCGGAACTATTATATCTAATACCTCACACCAAACAACCCCTTAGGGGTCATTTGGTTTAAAGACAAGTTATGATCAGATTAGTTATATTGGGATTAGTTATCTTGGTATTAGTTCTTATTGATGGTTTGGTTTGTTGTATTAAAATAATATACTTTGCATAATTTCTAAAAATAAGTTATTTGTTTACAAAATACTCTTTGCCTTATTTAACTTTTTTTATAGTAGTTATGTATAAGAAGTGTTTGAGGGGATACTATCCCATGATTATTATTCTGCCGGAGGCGGGATAACTTATCCCAGTACTAATTATCAATTGTGGTATAAGTTTTTCCGAACTATGTAACCAAATAAATGATTATGGGGTTACTAAAAGTTTATATTATCTCCCGTTGTCCATCATACCAATCATACCAAACGTGTCCTTAAGTCTTAAAAGGTAGATGACAATCAATGTTGAAGTAACACTTTACAGCTGCAGTTTGTTGTGTGATAAATAGATAATATTGTGGAATTTATTGTTTTGTTCTATGCTTCAAAGGGTTGGTAGTAAAATCTGTAGTTTATTGTTTTATCTTTCAAATAGGGTGGGTGGGGTGGGGTGGGGTTTGGAGATATTCCTTACTCCTACCATTAAAAAACTTTCTGTGATTAGTAGAAGTTGCAGTGAATCTAGTATTGCATAGAACCTGGGTTTGATTGAATTGGGGTAATGGCCTAATAGTCTTGAATTAGTTTCTTTAGTTGATAGTAGTACTTCATTTTAGTCTTTATCAGGCAGCTGATTATGTTAACTTAGTAAGTTAAATCATTTGGATTATATGAAAAATCCTTCGGATATGCTTTCATAGTTATTTCATCATAGAATTATAGCTGGTCTTGGCTATTCATCTGAATTTCTTTTCTTGGGTAAGAACCAGGTAGGATTAGGAACCATGGTATTCAGGACAAGGTAGGAGTGGCCTTTGTAGTGGATAAGACTAGGGAAGCGAGATTCAGGTGGTTCGGGCACGTGGAGAGGAGATGGCACGTAGGGTGTGAGAGGTTGGGTATGGTGGGTCTGAGGAGAGGTAAAGGCAGATTGAAGAAGTATTGGGAAGAGGTGATTAGACATGACATGACACACATTCAGCTTATCGAGGACATGACCCAAGGATTTGGAGGTCGAAGATTAGGTTAGAAGATTAGTAGATATACTTTTGCAGCAAATATAATTACCATTGAAGAGTTCATAGCAGTTCATAAAACACTGAAATTACTTTGTTCAGAAACATTATACTTGCAAATAGCTGCTTTTACTTGGGATAGATCAGTGGTCAATGGCTCCCTCACCCTTTCCCTCCCCAATAAAGAGAAAGGGTAAGGTCAGCAATAACACATAATCTCAATTGTCTATGATCCCTCTAACAGCTAGGGTTAGTCTTCGTATCACACCTCAAATTTAGGAACTCGTGACCAACAGTGGACTACCCAATTTTGAGCGAACCAACATTCAAGCATAAATTATTAGATGAACACATATGAGGATCCAGGTGTCCCGGACTCCCGGTACCACCACATAACATGCAGTAGGACTCTAGGTGGTCTCATTCCATCATGCAACATTTATAAGAAAGTTGTAAACACATTATTTCAAGTAAGGCCATGCTATCAGTAATGGTGAAGTTCCACATCTAGGGAACGTCAACGTAAATACACCCCAAAAGAATAAAATGAATTGGGACACTGTACTCCATCCAATTCATCCGGCTTCCAATTGGCGTGGAACTCCTTTACCAAGCCAATGTTGGTGGAGCCAATAGGATCAAATAGTGTTTCCAACCCCATCAAACAAATGTTCTTATGCAAGTTGAAGTACTTGTTTCGCAGCTTCACATCATCAATTCCCATCTCAGGTGCGGTGTCCACCTTTGGCTTCAAAGTTCGGAACCAGTAATGTAAATGGGGTTGCACCGCCCTGATGCTGAACCTACACACAAATTCTAAGTAATATGTCTAAAGCAATATGCCTTTTTTTTTAACTTGAAGCTATTGAACTTAAACTAATAAAATTTACTTCTTTACAAACACCTAATATTTTAATCATAAGATATCTCACGTGCAATAACAAAATATTTACACTTTATAGTGAATGTTTTGTTATTACCAAGGGGGGTGGCCTAGTGGTCAATGAAGTGGGTTGAGAATCATGAGGGTCTCAGGTTCAAATACGAGTAGAGACAAAAACACTAGGTGATTTCTTCCCATTTGTTCTAGCCTTGGTGGACAGAGTCACCTGGTATCTGATGTTGGTGGGAGGTGACAGATATCCCATGGAATTAGTTGAGGTGCGCGCAAGCTAGCTCGGACACCAGGCTCATAGATATAGTTAAAGCACCCAAGATAAGTTGATCAAATCCGGAGTGGATCCCACACCCACACTCATGTCGTGTCGATATGGGCGCGACAGTGATTTTGAAGAGTTCGAGCAACATAGAGCATTATTGATTGCTCCACACACCACACCAATCCACTTAAAC
This sequence comes from Jaltomata sinuosa, assembly GCA_003996215.1. NCBI lineage: Eukaryota > Viridiplantae > Streptophyta > Magnoliopsida > Solanales > Solanaceae > Jaltomata > Jaltomata sinuosa. The sequence continues at coordinate 580,927 of QJPP01000408.1, forward strand.
AGAAATAACTTGTTAAGAATCACAATCTTTATCTTAATTATAACTCATTATTTAAGTTTCTTAGATTTCAAAATTTATGTAGGTTTAGATGATCCAAATAATGATAGATTTGTTTTCTTCTTTTTTATTTACAAAGATAAAAGAGTGTGTGATTCTATCTTTGTTAAACATTTTGCTTTAGCCAATTAAAAAAAAAATCATTTTACTTTAGACATACATTTTTTTGCTGACCTCCTTATCTTGGAAGGTTCGAAGGCCCATTTACTTGCATTAAGATTAAGACATCTAATATAAATGTACATCTAAATGATTAAGATGTTTCTAAATCTGAACACTGAATGATTAAGAGTGTTTGTTTTTCAACATCTGAATATGCATAATTTATTTATTTTTAAACATAACAAATATACAATTCAAATAAAAAAGTACTCCCTCCATTTCAATTTGTTTGTCTTACTTTTCTTTTTAGTCCATTTAAAAAAAATGTGTCTTTCTTGTTTTGGCTACTTTTTAATTCCAACTTTCTACATGGCATGTTTAAGACCACAAGATTAAAGAATATTTTGGTACATTCTATATATCTTTAGTTTAAGATCACAAGATTCAAAAGTCTTATTTGTTTTCTTAAACTTCGGGTCAAGTCAAAATCAGACAAACAAATTGAAACAAAGTGAGTAATTAAATATTAGAAAATAATATAAATTTAATAAAATAAAATCATTATTTGATAAAAATTCGCTAGTAATGGTTGAGATGGTTTGGTGCTAGTGACTAGTAATGGTGGGGGTGATAGTTGTGATGGTGGGGGTGGTTTGTATTGTAGTGACTGAAGTGATGGTGGCGGTTGGTAGTGGTGGTTGTTGTCGGTGTTGGTGGTGGTGGCAGAAGAATGTGTGGTGACTGATGATGGTGTTGATGGTAGTTGACGGCGGTGCTAGTTGTGATGGTGGAGGATGGTTGATAGTAGGGACTAGCCACAGTGGTGGTAGTGGTGGCAGAGGTGGTATGTAGGGTAGTAACTGACAGTATTGGTTGACGGAGGTGATTGGTGGTGGTTGGCAATGGTAATGGTGGTTGACAGTGGTTGTGGTGGTGACTAGTGGTTATGGACAAAGTTGGTGATGGTGAAATTATCCACACAAATACCTCTTTAATGATATTAAGATTTTGTTCATAATCTTATGATTAAGACCTATTAAGATCAAATAAGTGCTTCTTAATGTACACAAATGCACTTAATGACGTAAGATCTAAACCGTTCAAATTCAGACCTCCATAAAGTGCAAACAAATGAGGCCTAAGTAATACATGATACTTTATAATATACACCAATTTTGTTTTCTCGACATTGTCCTGTCACTGCGAACATATTATGAGGTGGCTATCATTACTGCTGTAATAATTGTGGATTAGCTGAATGCGTAATGGGAGAGTCTTTAAATTTTTTGAAAACATTTTGACTGTCTAGGGATATCTTTTAAGTACATCTCTTTTGAATTCATTAATACCTTGACACTTAGTCCGTTAATATGGTAATTTATAGATTAAACACGAGTTAGTTAATTTATCTGTGCATTAAGCTTTGAACTTCATAGCTGGATTGATACGGAGCTGGAACTGCTAACTAGGATGAATGGGCTAACTGTGGATATGACCGGGGAATCTTTAGAATTCCCACTGCTTAACTTTCAATTCGCCTCTGACCATCAAATGAAATGTGAATAACCCGTCCACCTCTCTTTGAAAGAAGGGGCGCTTCCGGTTCTGTCGGTGCTTGAAACAATTTTGTCATAATTTTTCTAGCAATTAGGAGTCTATCCATGTTCCAACTGGACCTGTTTGCAAGAATTAACTTTTGAAATGGACAGCATGATCATGTTTGTTGATTGGATAAGACAAGTAGTAAATATTTAAAAATAATTAGGGTTAGAACAGTTGATGAAAAGTCTTGACAATTTCCAAATGTTATTTTTGAAAATTTTAACTAAGAGTATGAGTCTATACTTATTAGTACATTTTATTTACAGAGTTGGTACTTCTTAATCTTATCAGAATCATAGGTGAATGGTTCACAGTTATGTTTATGACACAACTACTTTGAAAGAATAAATACTTACTTGGCTGAGTGGTTTTACGGCCACCTCAGGTATTTCTTTATATTTTCAGGTGTCGGGATTCTTGTGGTAAAATGGGTTTTGTTATGTGATGCAGTACCTGGACGAGAACAAGACACTGATTTTGGCCATATTGGACCATCAAAATCTTGGGAAACTAGCTGAATGTGCACAGTAAGTAGTGGCATCCCCATTCACCTCTTCTCTGTGCTCTGATCCCCTTTGGTACTTGGACTTGAATGTTCTTTTGGTTTTAAGAATTGACATGTCGCAATAATGACATCATGTGCTAACGGCACAAGATTTTGGGATCTTGTATTGAAGTTCCGCAACTAGTTTTAGACTTTCAGAGCTAGTTTAAATGATATATAGAACTTAAATGAGCATGGGCAACAACCTCCAGATGCACTTTGACCGAAATTGCTTGAGGCCCTATTTGCGTGTTTGTAACCAGATGTCGGTCTTTGCTTTGGTGTAGTAATTGAGTTGAAGGCTTTATTAGGTTTTGGGTATGTCGTTAAGACAAAATGTGTGTAGAAAGATTGAGGGGTAGATTTAGGCAAGATGCATTGTGATAATTAAAGGATGAGTCTGCATTTGCAAAAGGACTGAGGTGAGAAATGCAATGCTAATTAGTCAGGTGAGTGTTTGTTTTGAGCTAATGGATCTACTGTTTATTAATCATAGTCCGTAATTGATATTTTATACTATACTTAGTGTAAACTTAATTATTGATTTATTGTGTTACATTATTTGAGAGAATAAATGTATAGTGTGACAATCAACTATCACCGTTAGTTGTCATAAACAAACTAAAGTTTCTACATTTTAACTCTTCATAAATGGCTTGCTAGATCATTAGAAGTTCATTGTTTTATAAGTATCTAAATATTGACCAAGTTCAGTGGAGTTAAACTTTGATTAGCATTTTTACGTCATACCTGATAATGGTCGGTGGCCTTCATATTCCTATTTCATTTCTCATTCCTTAACTCATTCAATTGAAGTGCTAAATCGAGTTGCCATTTGGTGTTTCATCGGCCAATAATTTAGCTTGACATCCTGATGATCTAGGTACCAGGCTAAACTTCAGAAGAACTTGATGTACTTAGCCGCAATTGCTGATGCTCAACCACAATCACCAGCTATTCCAACACAAGTGAGTGTCACTAGCTTAGTTTATTTACTACTCCCTCCGTTTCAATTAGTTCATCTTACTTTCCTTTTTAGTTCGTTTCAAAAAGAATGCGTCTTTCATTTTGTGGTAACTCTTTCATTTCAACTTTCCACGTTGCATGTTTAAGACCACAAGATTAAATGGAATTTTGGTACATTCTACATAGCTTTGATTTTAGATTACAAGATTCAAAAGTCTTCTTTACTTTTTTAAATTCTTTGCGAAGTCAAAACCAGGCAAACAAATTGAAACGGAGGGAGTACTTCTGTGCACTTTGTTTATAGTGTTTGTCATGACATGCAGATGGCTCCTCATCCTGCAATGCAGCAAGGAGGATTTTACATGCAGCACCCTCAGGCTGCAGCCATGACTCAACAACAGGGCATATTTACTTCGAAGATGCCACTGCAGTTCAACAACCCGCAGCAACTGCAGGATCAGCAGCAGCATCAACATCAACAACTACAGCGACAGCAGCAAGGTATGCAACTTGGAGGTGCCAACAGTGGAATGCACTCCACTATCGGTGGTGCAAGTAACAGTAGCCAGCTTACAACTTCAGGCGCAGGTGATGCACGTGGAGGAAACAAACAAGACAAATCCGAGGCTAAGCCTTCTGGTGCTGATGGTCAAGCTAGCTCGGTGACTGCCCAAGGTTCAGAAGAACCCAAGTGATGGACTTTTTAATGATGTCTCGATATGTCCACTAAGGACAGTTGATAGTAGGTTTAGAACTAGTGTTGTATCTCATGTTTTTAGGTAGGTTGTGTTTTCCCGGAGAACGTTCTTGTTTCTCTATCGAGTTAACCTCTGTTGTAACTTGTAGTTAGAGGAAGAAAGTTTGTTTAGTTTCTGTCCCAGTGCTTGTAATTTGTGTAATAACTTAGGAAATGATGCTGGTTTCCTTCTGACATCGATCAGCATTGTTCTAATTACCGTTGGCTTATGAATAGTATTGTGTTGTAGTTTCCTCAGAAAGCTTACGTTGTGGCTAGATATTGACGCGATTAAAATTGGTGAAATACATCGATTTTTTTTCCAACAGGGTGATTGGTGAAATACATGGATCATCCTTTTAAGTTGTCCACAACGATCAAAAAGTTATCTACAACAATCAAGTTGATCTCGTAATCAGATAGACACTTTTACTATTACGATAGACACTTTTACTTAATGAAGCTGTCTGTGGATCCTTTAGGCTGACATGACAAACTTTCTGTCTTTCACCCAAATTTGAGCGCGCGCATACCTTGTAAATTCCATTTTTTTTTTGTGGCCTCGTGTTTTAACCATCTCCCTTACACTTCTTTAAATTTCCGTTCAACATTAAAGGATCTTGAAAGTTTCAACCTTTTTAAAAAAAATAAGATTCAAAGGTTCTAAAACAAAAAATTAATAAAATTTTGGTTCATCTACTTTGCCAACACAGTAATTTAACCCATAAGAATTAGATAATCCCAAAACCTCTTCGTCTCTAACCAGAAGGGGAGGGGAAAACCAATAATGGACGGGGTGTTGTGAAACATATGGATGCCATGTGGCCTTCACTTATATATTTGGATGGACATGTGTCCTCCCGTGTGGAAGGATTGTGATTAAGTTAGTGACTTATGGCCAATCTTTTGGCCTATATATATTAGTTTTCTCGTAAATTGTAGATTAGATGGAAAATTAAAAACATAGCCAATATTTCAAATTCTCTCTTTCCACTTTAATTTTCTTTTCCTTAAATATTTGTTAATACTTTACAATACGTTATCAGCACGAGACTCCGCCATCTCGAGCTACGTAGACAAGTAAAAAGGGTAAGGACTTTATTTTTCTAAAAACTGTCCAATATTTCTAAACTTGAATTTGTTGCCCTGGATATATCGGACAAAGGCTACTCGTCATGGGCACTTGATGCTGAAATTCACTTAGATGCCATGGGTCTGGTAGACACCATCAAAGATAAAAACCAGGCATCTAGACAAGATCGTGCCAAAGCTATGATTTTTCTCCGCCACCATCTTGATGAAGGGTTAAAAATGCAATACCTCACTATTAAAGACCCTCTTATACTGTGGAATAATTTGAAAGATAGATATGACCACCTGAAGTTGGTCATTCTTCCACAGACACATTATGATTGGTTTAATATGAGGTTACAAGATTTTAAAAGTATAACTGAATATAATTCTTCCATGTATAGAATTATATCACAGTTAAACTTATTGATGTGCCGGCATTCTACGGCACAATTGACGCCTTTAACTAAGAATAATCGCGAGTTTTCAAGCAACCTTTGTGGTTTTTAATGGTTTTTATGTTATATTTGCAGGAAAAGTAGACATAAATAGAAAATGATGAAGAATGCTAAAAATGAGCCACTGGATAAGGGTGACGGTTGGCATGACGAACCGTCACACCTGTGACGGACCGTCAGCCAAGCCGTCAAGCCTGGCAGCAACCAAAGAAGCCACTGGATATTGGTGACGGCTTGTGTGACGATCCGTCACACACGTGACTGGCCGTCAGGGAAGCCGTCAAGCTGAGGTAGTTGGAGCATAAGCACTGGTTTAGAGTGACGAGAGCCATGACGACCCGTCACAGGCTTGACGAACCATCATGGCAAGTCGTCAAGCAGGGGCAGAAGACGGAATACACTGGTTAAGAGTGACGGTTCAGCTGACGAACCGTCACAAGTCCGACGAACCGTCAAGGCAAGCCGTCAAGATCAAAAGCGGGATTCCGAATCTATTTTTGGAACTTTATTTCCTAGACTAATATAAATATCCAGTGTTAGGGTTATTTTTAGTATTCAATATCTGAGAGTTTGTAACATTTTTTTGAGCGTTTTTTTGAGCAGAGAACAGAGGGAAAAACAATATCCTTGTCTTCTTCCTTGGGAATTTCACCATTGTTGCTTCGATTCTACGGAAGTTCAAAGTAAAATTGTGATTTTATATTGTAAGAACATCCTCTTATCTTTATGAATACTATTGCTTCCTTCTTTCGATTTTCAAGCATGAGTGGCTAAACTCCCACAACTAGGATTGTGGGAGCTATGGCAAAAGTGACGATATAGATTCCGGGTAACGTTGGGTTTAATTTGTATGTAGTTCACGTTGTTAATCTTGTGTTTTTAACGTTTTCTGGTGGTTGCAAACATTAGAACATGCCTAGGTTTAATTTGCTTGAACTAAGAGATTAAAACCGGGTAAATTAGATTAACAACGAGGATTCGAGACTCTTAACTCTCGTCTAATGATTAATGCTTTAGCAAGATTAATCTACTTGAGGTTTTGGTTGAAATGAGTAATTTTATCTTTCCAAGTTCGAGAGAATTGGAAAGTAAATGTGTCTATTTGGTTGAGAAACGCTTAGACGCAAATATGAATTCAATCGCTTCGTGATAGAGATCTGGAAAGAACCCGACTAAGCTCTTAATCGAATTTGTTACGATGCCATGGTGAACACTTCCCTAGTTTACTTCTCATATTCATTCTTAAGTGGCAGATCATCTTTCCAGGCTTGAGAATGAAGAGAAAGTAGTAGATGAACCGGAGATTGATGATGCATTTCCGGATGAGCATGTGTTGGCTGCGTCACTTGATATGGTTCCATAGTACGCTGATTTTGCCAATTATGTGGTGAGTGACATGATGCCGGAAGAGCTGAACTTCCACCAGAGGAAGAAATTCCTCCATGATGCCAGTAAGTATTTCTGGGATAAGCCTTATCTGTTCCGATTATGTGCTGATAACATAATTAGAAGATGTGTACCGGAGGTGGAAATGATAAGCATCTTGCAAGCTTGCCATTCGTCCCCAGTTGGAGGTCATCATGCGGGTGATCGAACTGCCCAAATTTTTTTACAGTGTGTTATTACTGGCCAACGATCCATAGAGATGCTCATGAACACGCTAGATCTTGTGACCAATGCCAAAGACGAGGAGCAATCTCTCGTAGGTAAGAGTTTCCAATGTCCACACTCCTGGAGGTTGAATTGTTCGATGTCTGAGGGATAGATTTTATGGGCCCGTTTGACAATTCTTATGGTAACCGTTACATCTTGGTGGCGGTTGATTATGTGTCAAAATAGGTAAAGGTGGTTGCTTTGGCCGATAATGAAGGGAAGAGTGTGGTGGCTTTCCTGAAAAGGAACATATTTGCTCGGTCTGACACTCCCCACACAATTATAACTGATGGAGGGTCACACTTTTGCAATAAGGTGTTCCGTGATGCTCTAGCTAAGTATAGTGTAAAGCAACATAAAGTGGCCACACCTTATCACCCCCAAACGAGTGGACAAGTCGAAGTGTCAAACCGTGAAATCAAGGAGATATTGGCGAAGTCGGTGAATGTAAATCAGCGAGATTGGGCAAGGAAGTTGGATGGTGTACTCTGGGCATACCGAACAACGTTCAACAAGCCAATAGGTATGTCTCCGTACCAACTTATTTTTGGTAAAGCTTGTCACTGGCCCATGGAGCTTGAGCACAAAGCCCTTTGGGCGCTCAAGAAGTTAAACCTCAGTTGGAAAGATGCATCGGAACTAATTTTGGAACAATTGAATGAGATGGATGAGTTCCGGTTGCAAGCATATGAAAGATCCTCTCTCTACTAGGAGCGAAAGAAGTTTTACCATGACTGAAAAATTGAGAAGAGGGAGTTCAAAATTGGGGACTTGGTGTTGTTGTTCAACTCCAGGCTCAAACTATTTCCCAGAAAACTTAAGTCCAAATGGTCCAGGCCATTCAAAGTACACCAAGTGTTCCCATCCGGCGTGGTTGAACTTGAAAACAAGGATGGTGAACTATTCAAAGCCAACAGGCAGAGAGTGAAGCGATATATCAGCCTCCCAGAGGAGGTAAATATCTTGTCTGTGGTTTATCTTGATGAAGTCTGAGTAATCAAGATACCCGCGTCGTGCCGCGATGTTAAATCAGGCGTTGTATGGGAGGCAACCCATAATTTGTTGTTGTACTATGAATTTAGGATAATTTGTTTGGTTGGAATTGGTTAATTTGTTCGCTGAGTGTGCAGGTATAAAAATGTAGCAGTGAAAGTGTGTTCTGTTTAAGAGTGACGGGTCCTCTTGGTGGGTCGTCACAAGGCTGACGAAACGTCACACAAACCGTCACATTTTGAATTTTTTTTGATGATTCTACTTAAGAGTGACGGCTCGTGTGACGAACCACCAAGTAGGTGACGACCCATCACGTAAACCGTCAAGCTGAGCCCCAAGTCGTGCCTCCACTGTTTAGTGGAGACGGCTCGTGTGACGAACCGCCACACATGTGGTGGGCCGTCATCCAAGCCGTCACAAAAATGCTCAAGAAGGGGTCTCACTGTCTATGTGTGACGACACCAGTGATGGACCGTCACCCGTTTGATGAATCGTCAACCGCATCTCCAACTCAGGTAAGTTCTATTCTTTTAACCCGACCAAATAAAACATTAACAACCCCCAAACAAAGAACCCGTTTCGAATTCAAAATGGTTTCTTTGTATTCCTCCTATCCATCTCCTCCAAAACAAATCCTTCTTCCCAAATCAAAACCCAAAACACCCAAATTAATCTTCCCATTATAGTTACCTCATTCACCTAATATCACCGTCCCCTAATCGATTCTCTACAAGTCTTGTGTGGTAGCGATCGATTTTGAAGTTTCCATCGTTTCTTGTGACTCAAAGTAAAGAAGTTTTCTTTACCAATCACAAAACCAAGGTATGATGCTAACCCCTCTTCTTGAATTCTTTATTTATTTTATTTTGAAGTAAAAGAAGAGCAAGGCTTTGATATTTGAAAGTGGGATATTATGTTGTTGAATGTTGTTAGTGGCGGTTGTATGTTGTTGAATGTTGTTGGTGGCGGTTGTTGATGTTGTAGTGCTTGAAGAATGTGACATTTGAAAAACATGGGTGAAGTCTGAGTACCCCATGTGATTAAATAATTATGGGATGATACTTTGTGAATTCAAATCCTAAAAGGAATGGGCAAAGTGCTAAACGAACACAAAGTGTTCGATTAAATGCCTAAAAGGGAAAGAAATACATCTGGTCAGTTGTGACTGGTTGCCTTGTCAAGCCCACGACATCTCGTCAGGCAAGCCATCACGAGAACACAACAAGGGAAATTAATCTGGTTAACAGTGACGGTTGGTGTGACAAATCATCACACATGTGACGACTCATCACCCAAACCGTCACAAAGAAGGCCAAATTTCAAAAAGCTACTGTTTTGGGCTGACGGTTAGCCTGACGGACCATCACACACGTGATGACTCGTCAGATGAACCGTCACCCTTAAACAGTGACAAATTCTGTAAGTTTTCTTGCTCCCGTGTGTTCTAACTTGTACTCCCTTGCAGGTACATGGCTCCTAAACCACAACCAACTCGTGGTCAAGCACAGAAAAGAAAAGAAAGGACTGCTACCACTTGGACACTAAGAGATGAATCAGGTAGCGAAGAAAAAGCAACTAAAACCCCGGCCTACCAGACTAGGCTGTCTAAACGAAGAAATACCCAAGTCTCCCAGTCTGAGGAGGAGAGTGGGTCAACTAGTGATGAGCCAGAAAGTGCTAGTGGAAATGAAGGGAGCGACAACTCCAGTTCTAGCCCAGAAGATGAAAGTGGTACTGAGAATAATCGTGAGTTTTCAAGCAACCTTTGTTGTTTTTAATGGTTTTTATGTTATATTTGCAGGAAAAGGATGAAGAATGCTAAAAATGAGCCACTGGATAAGGGTGACGGTTGGCATGACGAACTGTCACACCTATGACGGACCGTCAGCCAAGCCGTCAAGCCAGGCAGCAACCAAAGAAGCCACTGGATAGTGGTGACGTCTCATGTGAAGATCCATCACACACGTGACTAGCCGTCAGGGAAGCCGTCAAGCTGAGGCAGTTGGAGCATAAGCACTGGTTTAGAGTGACGAGAGCCATGACGACCCATCACAGGCTTGATGAACCGTTATGGCAAGTCATCAAGCAGGGGCAGAAGACGGAATACACTGGTTAAGAGTGTCGGTTCAGCTAACGAACTATCACAAGTCCGACGAACCGTCAAGGCAAGCCGTCAAGATCAAAAGCGGGATTCCGAATCTATTTTTGGAACTTTATTTCCTAGACTAATATAAATACCCAGTGTTAGGGTTATTTTTAGTATTCGATATCTAAGAGTTTGTAACATTTTTTTGAGCATTTTTTGAGCAGAGAACAGAGGGAAAAACAATATCCTTGTCTTCTTCCTTGGGAATTTCACCATTGTTTCTTGGATTCTACGAAAGTTCAAAGTAAAGTTGTGATTTTACATTGTAAGAATATCCTCTTATCTTTATGAATACTATTGCTTCCTTCTTTCATTTTTCAAGCATGAGTGGCTAAAATCCCACAACTAGGGTTGTGGGAGCCATGGCAAAAGTGACGATATAGATTCCGGGTAACGTTAGGTTTAATTTGTATGTCGTTCACGTTGTTAATCATAAGTTTTTAACGTTTTTTAGTGGTTGCAAACATTAGAACATGCCTAGGTTTAATTTTCTTGAACTAAGAGATTAAAACCGGGTAAATTAGATTAACAACGAGGATTCGGGACTCTTAACTCTCGTCTAATGATTAATGCTTTAGCAAGATTAATCTACTTGAGGTTTTGGTTGAAATGAGTAATTTTATCTTTCCAAGTTCGAGAGAATTGGAAAGTAAATGTGTCTATTTGGTTGAGAAACGCTTAGGCGCAAATATGAATTCAATCGCTTCGTGATAGAGATCTGGAAAGAACCCGACTAAGCTCTTAATCGAATTCGTTACGATGCCATGGTGAACACTTCCCTAGTTTACTTCTCATATTCGTTCTTAAACTCGTGAAACTCGTTGATTGTCATTTAACTTGTTGGAAATTGATAAATACAAACCCCCCTCAAATTACCGAAAACTATCGATTACTAGTCAACTAAGTTACTAACGACTTAATTTGCACCTTATTCCCTGTGGGATCGACACCAACCTTGGTTGGGTTCTATATTTGACAACGACCGCTTACGCTTCTTAATTGAGGTGTAATTTAGGCGTATCACTTATGTGGAGAAGAGGTCACTGAACATGCTAAGCTTGAGAAAACATACTCCAAATTCCCTGCCTCGAATATGCTCCTGCAGCAGGAATATCGAGAAATAGGCTTTAAAAAATATTCTGAATTACTTTCACATCTTCTTAATGCTGAGCAACATAATGACCTATTGATGAAAAATCATGAGAGACGGCCTGCTGGTTTTATGCCACTCCCTGAAGTGAATCAGGCAAATCATCCCCAGCGAGAAAGAGGTCGTGGCCCCGATCGTGGTTGTGATCGTGGTTGAAAAAAAAAATTACAATCATGATGGTCGTCTTGCACCAAAAATAACCAGCAGTATAAAAAAAGGGTGAAAAACAGGAAGTTGAGCAAAAGAAAAATTCAGAAAGTATATGTCATAGATGCGGAGGAATGGGGCACTGGTCACGTACGTGTCGATCATCAAAATGTCTGGTTCAGCTGTATCAGGCATCCTTAAAAATGATGACAATAATCCAGAAGCAAACTTTATCCCTGAAGATAATGTTGAGCCCATACATAGGGTGGGTAACAATGCAGAAGAAAGTTTTATCTCTGAAGATAATGTAGAGACCATGCATCTGGATGTAGCTGATTTTTTTGAATTCCCTAAAGGAAAAATGATTAGTGATGAGCCTGCTGTAATTTAGATGGTTTTCTATTTGTTTATCCTTGTTGATATGTTTATGTTTTTTCAATCCTGTATATAAATAAAGTTTGTATAATAGCTATGTTTAATAGTAACGTTTACTTTGTTTATATCTTTTTTGAAGAAAATATGAATATGCCTCAAATTTTATTTGGATCTCCAAATCATGAGGATATTTGCGTAATTGATAATGGAACAACGCATGCCATATTTAAAGATGAGAAATACTTTTCTTCCTTGCTTAGAAAGAAAGCAAATGTTACTACAATTTCTGGTAATTCGAAATTGATTGAAGGCTCTAGAAGAGCTATTATATTTCTGCCTAAAGAGACAAAACTTGTTATAGAAAATGCATTGTTCTCTTCTAAATCCCCAAGAAACTTGTTAAGTTTCAATGATATCCGTCAAAATGGATATCATGTTGAGACACTAAACGAAATAAATATGGAATACCTTGGTATAACCAAAAGTGTCTCAGGCCAGAAATATGTTTTGGAAAAATTGCCAACCTTATCTTCTGGCCTATATTATGCAGAAATTAGTATAATTGAAGCACATTCGACCGTAAATCAGAAGTTTACTGATTTAAATACTTTTGTGCTATGGCATAACCGAATAGGTCATCCTGGATCAATAATGATGAAACGAATTCTTGAAAATTCAACGGCACATCCATTAAAGAACCTGAAGATTCTTACAAATGATGAATTTTCATGTGTTGCTTGTTATCAAGCAAGTTAATTACCAGGCCATCACCAATGAAGGTTGACATCGAATCCCCTGATTTTTTAGAACGTATACATGGAAACATATGTGGACCTATTCATCCACTTAGTGGATCGTTTAGATATTTTATGATCCTAATAGATGCATCTTCAAGATGGTCACATGTGTGCCTCTTGTCATCTCGCAACCTGGCATTGCAAAGTTGTAACGACCGAGTCCGTCATTACGGGTAGTCCAATCGTGCCAAGTTTTAGAGTTAGAAAACTCTGAGTTTGGGAGTTTGAAATTCTGGGCTAGGCAAGCCTCGACTGATTTTGGAGCGTGGTGGAGTCTAGGGAAATCTGGGTAAGGATTGTCACACCCCTTTTATGACGAGCAAAGGGTTTTTCCAATTTAAGCGACGATATTGAATAGGGATTATTTATTTATTTGTTCAGAGTCGCCACTTGGAATTGAATTATGGTGTTCCGATTCACCTTTTTGAATCCCTAATCAAAAGGAAATGACTGTTATTTTTTGGTCTGCGAAAATAAAAGACCGGGTAAGGAATTCTGTTGACCCAAGGGAAGGTATGAGGCACCCCTGAATCCCGTGGTTCTAGCACGGTCGCTTTTATCAACTTATACTTGACTTAGATTAATCTCGAATATTAGTTATGCCTATGGTATGCTTTGATAATGTTGAACCACGTTCACCGAACCAAGTTGCCATAACTGCCTTTAAATTAAGAGGTTCTACTGATAAAGATGCCGCATCTATGATAGCTGCTGGTTTCATCGGGATGTTAAAACATTGGTGGGACAACTATTGTACAGATGAAATTTAAGCATCTTATTTTCAATGCAACAGCAATGGAAACTGTTGCTAAGATAGAAGGCACCAGCCAGACTACTTCTCAAGTCACTAGAGAAGATGCTTGTGTTACCCTCTTATACCATATCGCTAAACATTTTATTGGCGAACCAAAACTATTCCAGGATAGGAGCCTCCAAATCCTGAATAACCTTAGTTGTCCAACCCTGAGCGACTTCATCCATTATAAGCATGCTTTCCTTAGCAAAGTTATGATCCGTCCCGACTGCAATCTGGATTTTTGGAAGGAACGCTTTATCAGCAGTTTACCTCCCCTTTTTGCTGATAAAATAAGGACAAAGATCCAGGATCGCAATAACGGTCAAATCCCCTACAACAATCTTACCTATGGTGATCTAATAAGCACCATCAACATTGTAGGACTAGAACTCTGCACAGATATCAAGCTTAAGCATCAGCTTAAAAAAAAACAGTCTTCTTCCAAAAGAGAACTTGGAAGTTTTTGCAGAGATTTTGGCTTTATCACTCCTCCAGATAAAGTGGCCAAGCACAAAAGTGAAAAGAAATTTCACAGGAAGAAATCCCGAAGAAAAGATGAATCTGCCCGACCTAAGAAAGGAAAATCTAGGTCTAAAAGGCACAGAGGTTACAGAATTGATGTTTGTTGGACATGTGGAAAGACAGGTCACAAATCTACAGAATGTAATTCAAATACCAAAAAGAAGAAGATCAATCTTCTCAACATCGATGATGATACCAAAGAAAATCTCTTTGTTATACTCAACGAAACCTTTTCTGAATCTTCAGACACGTCTGATGAATACAGTGACAATGAAGATATCAACCTTCTTTATGAATCCGACGAAAGCCAATCCGGGAAAGATTGCACTTGTACTGAAACTTTTTGTACTTGTAGTAACACTCCCCAAACCATCTGAGTACTTTCAGATCATTCTAAAGAAGCTCTTTTTGATGTCATCCAACATATTGCCGATGATGAGGCTAGGAATTATTTTCTCCTAGAACTCAAAGCGATCATCCTCAACATAAACAAACCAAAAAGCCGTCAAGTTGTTGAGCCTTTTAGCATGAGGCAAATCATGAATCGTTCTGATAACCATCCAGAGCCCTCTATCTCTGACCTGGTGTGGCTGCTGGGACGGACCAATGAGAAGCTAAAAGACAAAACCTGGGCCCACATAAACCTACTATCTTTACTTTATAAAAAGTAGAAGGACCCCCACAAAGTGTCGGCAAGATCTACGCCATCCAAAGTGTCGGCAAAATCTTGATCGTCCATCCGTTAGCCTACTAGTGTAGATAGGCATTCCATTTCCTCTATATAAAGAGAACTTCTCATTTTGTAAAGGGCATCAGAAAATCACCATATTCTGAAAACCTCTCTCTCTTAAACATTTCCCCTTTCTCTATATTTTCCTCTGTAATTCGGTTATCCAATATATATATTGTAAGTTTTTCTATCATTATCCTATTTTCATTATTTTCATTAAGTATACACTCCCGTTCCGTTTTCATGGTATCAGAGCCAGGTTTGGCGGTATACATCCTTAGCATGATCGGCTAAGTACGTATACTGTCTAAGGCATGACTAAATTGTTTGAATAAGTATGTGATAATTTAGTTTAGAATGATAGTTTGTATATGATTATTATTATTCCATTTATCATATTCTTTAATATTGTTTCTATACCTGGTGTGAGGCATTCGTTCTTTCTTATGAGTATGAGGTAACCGATTAATATCCGGTTCATACGTTGGTCAACCGAATTTGTAAGGTCGCTGTAGCCAGGAGGGCATTTAGACCTGTTAAAATGGTGGTCTAGTAGCCAAGATGACTCTGAGAAAGATACTGTTGTTAGACCAATAGACCCTACTTTAGAAACTGTATGAAGATCATTGATACTTGTTATAATATTCTATATAAGCTTTCATGTCTATCTTTTATTATCATTTTACTTACTAGAATATTTTAGTACTGTAAGTCCATTATACAGTATCTTCAAAATTTTATGGATAATAACCAACATATTTTTAATAGTATCAACTTATCTTCCCAAGCAACTAAGATTGCTAAACTTGAAAATGATTTACAAAACTGGAATTTACCAGAAGAACCTTACAAAAAGATTTACCATCTAGGTAATTTTAGTTATGTCACTCGTCATAATATTAAGACTTGTGAATCTACCATTGCTATCAATAATTCTTTAGAAATTATTAAATTGCTTAAAAGCAACGATATAAATTGTTATAGAAATAATTTTAATTATTTGCATATTGGTTTAGTGCAAGTGGCTGTCAAGCCTCTTTTCAGGAAAGGTCTCGATATACCTGTTTGTGTCCTCCTTAGAGATGACAGGTTTCTTAATTTCGATGACTCTCTGTTAGGAGTATTGCAAAGTAACCTAGCCGATGGCCCGGTATACTTTAATTGTTATTCTAACTTTTCCGTTGACATTAATGATCCTAATGTCATGGATTCTTTGACACTTAATGTCAAAACCAAGAACCTTAATAGTAAAGCCAATACTCGAGAGATAGCCATTATCTACAGAGTATATTATAGGTTAATGAAAACAACCCTTGCACCCAAAGCTAGAATTGAAAGCCCGAGAGGTGAAACTATACTTATGGAAGCTAACCATAACCATAGTACTATCTTTGTTCCACGTCTTTTGAAATGGAACGATATCCTCTCTAGCAGTGATTGGCATTTTGATGCCATCACATTACCCTCCTCATCTCACTCTGAGAGACATCAAATCTAAAGGGTCATTCAATTCCCTGATGGATCGATTGACCTCAAATTCCTTGAGAATTTGAGATCCTCGTCATATAGACAATCAACCTCTTCCCGTCCTTCGACATCGGGTCCTACAAGGTCCGTCGAAAGGCCGGAACCTTCTTCAAAAACCCCGGAGGAAGAAGATAGTCAAAGTCATTCTAATGACAATGACAAAGGAAAAGTCACTGGAGTAGACTTCTCGGAAAAAATCCCTAAAGTCTTCTACGAAAACCTTCCAGGCAGCCAGGATTTCTGTGAACCCTCCAAATAGATTCCACCATTCATAGAACCATCTAGGAATGATAGACTTCATGATTCTTGGATCATACTTGACAAACCAAGTGTGTCTTGGACTTAGGTAGATGAAATTCATCTATGCAGACTTGTAGTCATACCAGTTATATGTTTGTGGTCTATGTTCCATAGACAGATTGATTGGAGTGTGCAGGTGGTCTACAAACCATTCAAAAGGATCCAGGATTCTTTTGATAGTGAATCTTGAGAACTTAATAAACTCGGGATTCTTTTCGTCCCTGGTGTGTTTAATTTCTATGGAATCAGTATCCACTAGAATGGCCTCATATACCTTCTTGTCTTGAGCGGATTATCATTATCCACATAATTAGAGTTGGTGTAGCAAGGTTTGGTCAATGCAGTTTTATCAAAATTGCCGAACTCTTTGTTTAGTGCCATCAGTGGCAGTACCTGTGAAATGACAAAATTAAAAGTTTCTTCTTTTAGTTTTGTCGTTGGGGTAGTTTTTGCTAACTCAGGGTTAACTGCTTGGGCGAAGGATTCAGGAACCTTCATGGTATAATTCTCCTTGACTTGTATGGAGCTGGAAGATGCTCCTTGGTCAAATGACTTTTTCAGACTGAGAGTCTTTGGCTGGGGTGGATAGGACAACTTTGGTGGTTGTATTAGTGAAGGTAACATTGGATAATCTGCTAAAGCAGTGAACTTATTTTGGAAGGTTAACAAAGGCCTCTGTGGGGCTTCAGGTTTAGCTGGAGTTAGAGCGGCTTGAGTAAATGGTCTAGCCATTTTAATTTTGGGAGGCTGTTCTCCCTTGGAAGCGGTGTTTGGCCTAAACGACCTCATGCTTACCCTGCAAAAATTCACGGGTTAGAAAATCTGGTAGAGAATTTTCTTCTCCTTTAATAAATTCGATTTTAAAATCAAAACTAGATAGTAAGGCTTGCCACCTAGCAAAAATCTGTTTTGAAACCAGGTTTTTAACATCTTTTTGTAAGATTTCTTTGGCAGATTTGCAATCCACTCTAAGTAGAAATTCTTTATTGATAAGATCATCTTGAAACTTTGTGATACATAGCACTATAGACAAGATTTCTTTTTTAACAGTTGAATAATTTTTTTGTGCGGAATTCCAGATTCCGGATGTAAACGAACAAGTTGTTCTGTAGATTCAAGATCTACTTTTTGTTTAAGGATTCCTCCATATCCTGCATCAGAAGCATCAGTTTCAACAATCATAAAAGCATTGGGATTGGGGATTCTTAGACAAGGAATGAATTGGACCAAAGCTTTAATTTGGATTACAGCTTGAGTCTGGTCAGTATTCCAAGGAACTGAATTTTTTCTGAGCCTTTTATAGAGGGGCTCGCAGACTTGTCTGACTTTTGGGATGAAGTCAGCAACATAATTAAGGCTCCCTAAGAATCTCTGAAGTTGGGTTTTATCAGGGATTTCATTGGGGAATTTGGAAGAGAACTCTATGGCTCTGCAGATGGGTTTGTGAACTCCTTGGTAGAGATCATGACCTAAGAATCTAATGGTAGTTTGGAAGAGCTTGATTTTTTAGCGCTAACAACTAAACCATTATTCTTGACAATTTTGAAGAAAGTGTTGAGGTGTTTAAAATGAGAATCTATGTTCTCAGAGAATATTAACACATCGTCTATATAAACAATAGACATATAACTGTAATCATTGAAAATGGAATTCATGATATTTTGAAATTCAGCCCAAAAGGCATGACATTCCATTAATATTGTCCAAAAGGGACATTGAAAGCAGTTTTATATTTATCCTTTTCAGAAATTTGAATTTGCCAGAATCCTGATTTCATATCAAATTTGCTAAAAATGTTAGCTTTGAAAATCCTTTTTAAAAGGTCTCTTTTGTTAGGCATGGGATACCTTATCCATTTTAAAATGGAGTTTAGGGGTTTATAGTTGATCACTAATCTTGGTGCTCCTCTTTCTTTCTCTGCATTTTTGTTAACATTGAAAGCAGAACAACTCCAAGGTGATTTAGAAACCCTGATGATATTTTTGTTTAAAAGAGTCCCCTCTAACTCCAACTAAACCTGAAGCCCCACAGAGGCCTTTGTTAACCTTCCAAAATAAGTTCACTGTTTTAGCAGATTATCCAATATTACCTTCACCAATACAACCACCAAAGTTGTCCTATCCACCCCAGCCAAAGACTCTCAGTCTGAAAAAGTCATTTGACCAAGGAGCATCTTCCAGCTCCATACAAGTCAAGGAGAATTACACCATGAAGGTTCCTGAATCCTTCGCCCAAGCGGTTAACCCTGAGTTAGCAAAAACTACCCCAACGACAAAACCAAAAGAAGAAACTTTTAATTTTGTCATTTCACAGGTACTACCACTGATGGCACTAAACAAAGAGTTCGGCAATGTTGATACAACTGCATTGACCAAACCTTGCTACACCAACTCTAATTATGTGGATAATGATAATCCGCTCAAGACAAGAAGGTACTATGAGGACATTCTAGTGGATACTGATTCTATAGAAATTGAACACACCAGGGACGAAAAGAATCCCGAGTTTATTAAGTTCTCAAGATTCACTATCAAAAGAATCCTGGATCCTTTTGCCTTAGACAGTATACGTACTTAGCCGATCATGCTAAGGATGTATACCGCCAAACTTGGCTCTGATACCATGACTAAATTGTTTGAATAAGTATGTGATAATTTAGTTTAGAATGATAGTTTGTATATGATTATTATTCCATTTATCATGTTCTTTAATATTGTTTCTATACCTGGTGTGAGGCATTCGTTCTTTCTCATGAGTATGAGGTAACTGATTAATATCCGGTTCATACGTTGGTCAACCGAATTTGTAAGGTCGCTGTAGCCAGGAAGGCGTTTAGACCTGTTAAAATGGTGGTCCAGTAGCCAAGATGACTCTGAGAAAGATACTTTTGTTAGACCAATAGACCCTACTTTAGAAACTGTATGAAGATCATTGATACTTGTTATAATATTCTATATAAGCTTTCATGTCTATCTTTTATTATCATTTTACTTACTAGAATATTTTAGTACTGTAAGTCCATTATACAGTATCTTCAAAATTTTATGGATAATAACCAACATATTTTGAATAGTATCAACTTATCTTCCCAAGCAACTAAGATTGCTAAACTTGAAAATGATTTACAAAACTGGAATTTACCAGAAGAACCTTTCAAAAAGATTTACCATCTAGGTAATTTTAGTTATGTTACTCGTCATAATATTAAGACTTGTGAATCTACCATTGCTATCAATAATTCTTTAGAAATTATTAAATTGCTTAAAAGCAACGATATAAATCGTTATAGAAATAATTTTAATTATTTGCATATTGGTTTAGTGCAAGTGGATGTCAAGCCTCTTTTCAGGAAAAGTCTCGATATACCTGTTTGTGTCCTCCTTAGAGATGACAGGTTTCTTAATTTCGATGACTCTCTGTTAGGAGTATTGCAAAGTAACCTAGCCGATGGTCCGGTATACTTTAATTGTTATTCTAACTTCTCCGTTGACATTAATGATCCTAATGTCATGGATTCTTTGACACTTAATGTCAAAACCAAGAACCTTAACAATAAAGCCAATACTCGAGAGATAGCCATTATCTACAGAGTATATTATAGGTTAATGAAAACAACCCTTGCACCCAAAGCTAGAATTGAAAGCCCGAGAGGTGAAACTATGCTTATGGAAGCTAACCATAACCATAGTACTATCTTTGTTCCACGTCTTTTGAAATGGAACGATATCCTCTCTAGCAGTGATTGGCATTTTGATGCCATCACATTACCCTCCTCGTCTCACTCTGAGAGACATCAAATCGAAAGGGTCATTCAATTCCCTGATGGATCGATTGACCTCAAATTCCTTGAGAATTCGAGATCCTCGTCATATAGACAATCAACCTCTTCCCGTCCTTCGACATCGGGTCCTACAAGGTCCGTCGAAAGGCCGGAACCTTCTTCAAAAACCCCGGAGGAAGAAGATAGTCAAAGTCATTCTAATGACAATGACAAAGGAAAAGTCACTGGAGTAGACTTCTCGGGAAAAATCCCTAAAGTCTTCTACGAAAACCTTCCAGGAAGCCCCTCGGCTAGCAAAATGGAACCACCTGCAGAAAAACCTGCTTGGCTTGATATGCTAAGAACTAATGAGGTCTTCGAACCCAACCCTAGTATTCTGCAAGATCAATGGAATCATCCACACAATCAAATAAAGAGGAAGTGGTACGCTACCACCTATACTCTTAAACAAAGAGAATCTTTTAGAGATTTGTGGATGAAAGACATGAGAAGAATCGGTTGTGAAATCGAATTCTTCAGATGGTTTGAGATGACAGGCAAAATTGAAAATTGCGCTGAGTCATTGCATGTTATCATTAACAAATGGTATACTGCATCCAACAAGATTGTTGAGTCTATTACTCCTCCTCTAGAGGGAATTAACATCCCTATTGCAGGAACTGTTATTAAAGCTTCTCCTTTCAAAGAGAAAAGTGATAAGACTGGAGCTTTATTAACAATTGCAGATATAGACAGAGTAGTAGAACAAAACAACTACTCGAACCAAATTCTTCATGTCATTTTCAGACAGATAGAAGATACCAAACCAACCTTAAGTGGTAAACCAACCCCGGCCTCTACTTCAGATAGCCCCCAAATAGAAACCTACCCAAGGTTTAAGATCCCAGAATTTTCCAAGGAGAAATTCCCGAAGCTTTCCGATACCTTTGAAGTAACAGGAAGTATCATTGAAAAAATTAATGCCCAGCTTAACAACTTCAACATCTCCAAAAAGGATGGTAAGAAAGTTTCCACCATTCAGGAAAAACCAGATCAGGAGAAATCCACTCTCCTACAAAGACTGTCCAATGATCATTTTCATAACATGAAAAACTATCATAGTAAACCTTCTTTCCCGGACCTTCAGTATGAAGAAAATGCCTTTCTGAGCACTTCATTACATGAAGGAAGGAGTATCACTGAATGGAATATTGATGGCCTAGCTGAGCATCAGGTTTACAACAAGCTCCACGAGATGGGAGTTGCCATAACTGCCTTTAAATTAAGAGGTTCTACTGATAAATATGCCGCATCTATGATAGCTGCAGGTTTCACCGGGATGTTAAAACATTGGTGGGACAACTATTGTACAGATGAAATTAAGCATCTTATTTTCAATGCAACAGCAACGAAAACTGTTGCTAAGATAGAAGGCACCAGCCAAACTACTTCTCAAGTCACTAGAGAAGATGCTTGTGCTACCCTCTTATACCATATCGCTAAACATTTTATTGGCAAACCAAAACTATTCCAGGATAGGAGCCTCCAAATCCTGAATAACCTTAGTTGTCCAACCCTGAACGACTTCATCCATTATAAGCATGCTTTTCTTAGCAAAGTTATGATCCGTCCTGACTGCAATCTGGATTTTTGGAAGGAACGCTTTATCAGCGGTTTACCTCCCCTTTTTGCTGATAAAATAATGACAAAAATCCAGGATCGCAATAACGGTCAAATCCCCTACAGCAATCTTACCTATGTGATCTAATAAGCACCATCAACATTGTAGGACTAGAACTCTGCACAGATATCAAGCTTAAGCATCAGCTTAAAAAAGAACAGTCTTCTTCCAAAAGAGAACTTGGAAGTGTTTCCAGAGATTTTGGCTTTATCACTCCTCCAGATAAAGTGGCCAAGCACAAAAGTGAAAAGAAATTTCACAGGAAGAAATCCCGAAGAAAAGATGAATCTGCCCGACCTAAGAAAGGAAAATCTAGGTCTAAAAGGCACAGAGGTTACAGAATTGATGTTTGTTGGACATATGGCAAGACAGGTCACAAATCTACAGAATGTAATTCAAATACCAAAAAGAAGAAGATCAATCTTCTCAACATCGATGATGATACCAAAGAAAATCTCTTTGTTATACTCAACGAAACCTTTTCTGAATCTTCAGACACGTCTGATGAATACAGTGACAATGAAGATATCAACCTTCTTTATGAATCCGATGAAAGTCAATTCGGGAAAGATTTCACTTGTACTGAAACTTTCTGTACTTGTAGTAACACTCCCCAAACCATCCGAGTACTTTCAGATCATTCTAAAGAAGCTCTTTTTGATGTCATCCAACATATTGCCGATGATGAGGCTAGGAATCGTTTTGTCCTAGAACTCAAAGCGATCATCCTCATCATAGACAAACCAAAAAGCCGTCCAGTTGTTGAGCCTTTTAGCATGAGGCAAATCATGAATCGTTCTGATAACCATCCAGAGCCCTCTATCTCTGACCTTCGCCAAGAAGTTTCTAATCTTAAACAAGAGATTAGAGATATCAAAAGTCGACTAGGAAAAGTCAAAATGGATGTCCTCACTGATCAGGTTCTTAAAAGGGTCCCCTTGCAAGAACCAAATTCTGACCATGAGTCTTCACAAAATAATGATGATGACATCCCGATCAACAATGACCATCTAGCTGAGCCCTTTAACACAGGTAATAACCCTTCGTCCTCAGGAACTACTGGAGTAACTGTTATTGAAGAAGATAGTCAAAGTCATTCTAATGACTTTTCCTTTGTCATTGTCATTAGAATGACTTTGTCTATCTTCTTCCTCCAGGGTTTTTGAAGAAGGTTACGACCTTTGGACGGACCTTGTAGGACCTGATGTCGAAGGACGGGAAGAGGTTGATCGTCTATATGACGAGGATCTCGAATTCTCAAGGAATTTGAGGTCAATTGATCCATCAGGGAATTGAATGACCCTTTAGATTTGATGTATCTCAGAGTGAGACGAGGAGGGTAATGTGATGGCATCAAAATGCCAATCAGTGCTAGAGAGGATATCGTTCCATTTCAAAAGACGTGGAACAAAGATAGTACTATGGTTATGGTTAGCTTCCATAAGCATAGTTTCACCTCTCGGGCTTTCAATTCTAGCTTTGGGTGCAAGGGTTGTTTTCATTAACCTATAATATACTCTGTAGATAATGGCTATCTCTCGAGTATTGGCTTTACTGTTAAGGTTCTTGGTTTTGACATTAAGTGTCAAAGAATCCATGACATTAGGATCACTAATGTCAACGGAGAAGTTAGGATAACAATTAAAGTATACCGGGCCATCGGCTAGGTTACTTTGCAATACTTCTAACAGAGGGGTCTCGATATACCTTATTGTGTCCTCCTTAGAGATGACAGGTTTCTAACCTTTCAAAAAGATTTACCATCTAGGTAATTTTAGTTATGTCACTCGTCATAATATTAAGACTTGTGAATCTACCATTGCTATCAATAATTCTTTAGAAATTATTAAATTGCTTAAAAGCAACGATATAATTCGTTATAGAAATAATTTTAATTATTTGCATATTGGTTTAGTGCAAGTGGTTGTCAAGCCTCTTTTCAGGAAAGGTCTCGATATACATGTTTGTGTCCTCGTTAGAGATGACAGGTTTCTTAATTTCGATGACTCTCTGTTAGGAGTATTGCAAAGTAACCTAGCCGATGGCCCGGTATACTTTAATTGTTATCCTAACTTCTCCGTTGACATTAATGATCCTAATGTCATGGATTCTTTGACACTTAATGTCAAAACCAAGAACCTTAACAGTAAAGCCAATACTCGAGAGATAGCCATTATCTACAGAGTATATTATAGGTTAATGAAAACAACCCTTGCACCCAAAGCTAGAATTGAAAGCCCGAGAGGTGAAACTATGCTTATGGAAACTAACCATAACCATAGTACTATGTTTGTTCCACGTCTTTTGAAATGGAACGATCCTCTCTAGCAGTGATTGGCATTTTGATGCCATCACATTACCCTCCTCGTCTCACTCTGAGAGACATCAAATCGAAAGGGTCATTCAATTCCCTGATGGATCGATTGACCTCAAATTCCTTGAGAATTCGAGATCCTCATCATATAGACGATCAACCTCTTCCCGTCCTTCGACTTCGGGTCCGTCGAAAGGCCGGAACCTTCTTCAAAAACCCCGGAGGAAGAAGATAGTCAAAGTCATTCTAATGACAATGACAAAGGAAAAGTCACTGGAGTAAACTTCTCGGGAAAAATCCATGAAAACGGAACGGGGTGTGTATACTTAATGAAAATAATGAAAATAGGATAATGATAGAAAAACTTACAATATATTTATTGCATAACCGAATTACGGAGGAAAATATAGAGAAAGGGGAAATGTTTACAAGAGAGAGAGGTTTTCAGAATATGGTGATTTTCTGATGCCCTTTACAAAATGAGAAGTTCTCTTTATATAGAGGAAATGGAATGCCTATCTACACTAGTAGGCTAACGGATGGACGATCAAGATTTTGCCGACACTTTGGATGGCGTAGATCTTGCCGACACTTTGTGGGGGTCCTTCTACTTTTATAAAGTAAAGATAGTGGGTTTATGTGGGGCCAGGTTTTGTCTTTTAGCTTCTCATTGGATGCCAGTTAAGAATAGTGAAATGCCACTTGTGGGAAAAGTAATTTCGGTTTTGCCTCTATTTTTCCTCAAGGGTCCTTTTCCTATTCATAATTGGGGTCCATGTAAGCCAAGGCTATACCTTTGGGCTGACACATGTCTCCATTGTCTTCACTACCACTTTCTGTGGATGCAGCATCTTCAATCATTTTCATGATTTGATTTTCATTATAACTATCCAAGTTATTCAAAGCTTCCTCTAGTTTTTGCTTGAGTGCAGCTTTTGATGAATTCTTGGAACCTTGAACTCTGGATGATGATGACGATGAACTCGCCTGGACTTTGGGTTTAGGAGCCCAACCTTTGACTTGTATTTGTTTGCACAAATAATTTATCCTGTCAATTTCACTTTTGGAGAAATCCCAGGAGATAATATAGGAGATCCTTTTTCTGGATATAATATTTGCATAATTTAATATGCTCTGGCAACGTTGTAATTTCTTCCTTGGTCTGAAATTCTTCAAAACTGTTGAGAAATTGTTGGGGGAGGATTTCTTTGAACCCTCCAAATAGATTCCACCATTCATAGAACCATCTAGGAATGATAGACTTCATGATTCTTGGATCATACTTGACAAACCAAGTGTGTCTTGGCCTTAGGTAGATGAAATTCATCCATGCAGACTTGTAGTCATACCAGTTGTATGTTTGTGGTTTATGTTCCATAGACAGATTGATTGGAGTGTGCAGGTGGTCTACAAACCATTCAAAAGGATCCAGGATTCTTTTGATAGTGGATCTTGAGAACTTAATAAACTCGGGATTCTTTTCGTCCCTGGTGTGTTCAATTTCTATGGAATCAGTATCCACTAGAATGGCCTCATAGTACCTTCTTGTCTTGAGCGGATTATCATTATCCACATAATTAGAGTTGGTGTAGCAAGGTTTGGTCAATGTAGTTGTATCAACATTGCCGAACTCTTTGTTTAGTGCCATCAGTGGCAGTACCTGTGAAATGACAAAATTAAAAGTTTCTTCGTTTAGTTTTGTCGTTGGGGTAGTTTTTGCTAACTCAGGGTTAACTACTTGGGCGAAGGATTCAGGAACCTTCATGGTGTAATTCTCCTTGACTTGTATGGAGCTGGAAGATGCTCCTTGGTCAAATGGCTTTTTCAGACTGAGAGTCTTTGGCTGGGGTGGATAGGACAACTTTGGTGGTTGTATTGGTGAAGGTAACATTGGATAATCTGCTAAAGCAGTGAACTTATTTTGGAAGGTTAACAAAGGCCTCTGTGGGGCTTCAGGTTTAGCTGGAGTTAGAGGGGCTTGAGTAAATGGTCTAGCCATTTTAGTTTTGGGAGGTTGTTCTCCCTTGGAGGCGGTGTTTGGCCTAAACGGCCTCATGCATACCCTGCAAAAATTCACGGGTTAGAAAATCTAGTAGAGAATTTTCTTCTCCTTTAATAAATTCGATTTTAAAATCAAAACTAGATAGTAAGGCTTGCCACCTAGCAAAAATCTGTTTTGAAACCAGGTTTTTAACATCTTTTTGTAAGATTTCTTTGGCAGATTTGCAATCCACTCTAAGTAGAAATTCTTTATTGATAAGATCATCTTGAAACTTAGTGATACATAGCACTATAGACAAGATTTCTTTTTTAACAGTTGAATAATGTTTTGTGCGGAATTCCAGATTCTGGATGTAAAACGAACAAGTTGTTCTGTAGATTCAAGATCTACTTTTTGTTTAAGGATTCCTCCATATCCTGCATCAGAAGCATCAATTTCAACAATCATAAAAGCATTGGGATTGGGGATTCCTAGACAGGGAATGGATTGGACCAAAGCTTTAATTTGGATTACAGCTTGAGTCTGATCAATATTCCAAGGAACTGGATTTTTTCTGAGCCTTTTATAGAGGGGCTCGCAGACTTGTCTGACTTTTGGAATGAAGTCAGCAACATAATTAAGGCTCCCTAAGAATCTCTGAAGTTGGGTATTATCAGGGATTTCATTGGGGAATTTGGAAGAGAACTCTATGGCTCTGCAGATGGGTTTGTGAACTCCTTGGTAGAGATCATGACCTAAGAATCTAATGGTAGTTTGGAAGAGCTTGATTTTTTAGCGCTAACAACTAAACCATTATTCTTGACAATTTTGAAGAAAGTGTTGAGGTGTTTAAAATGAGAATCTATGTTCTCAGAGAATATAAACAATAGACATATAACTGTAATCATTGAAAATGGAATTCATGATATTTTGAAATTCAGAAGGGGCATTCTTGAGCCCAAAAGGAATGACATTCCATTCATATTGTCCAAAAGGGACATTGAAAGCAGTTTTATATTTATCCTTTAAAGAAATTTGGATTTGCCAGAATCCTGATTTCATATCAAATTTGCTAAAAATGTTAGCTTTGAAATCCTTTTTAAAAGGTCTCTTTTGTTAGGTATGGGATACCTTATCCATTTTAAAATGGAGTTTAGGGGTTTATAGTTGATCACTAATCGTGGTGCTCCTCTTTCTTTCTCTGCGTTTTTGTTAACATAGAAAGCAGAACAACTCCAAGGTGATTTAGAAACCCTGATGATATTTTTGTTTAAAAGAGTAGTAATCTCTTCTTTGCAAAATTCCATCATTTCATGATTCATTTGAATGGGCCTCGCCTTAGTGGTGCTGGCTTGTTCATTGAATCCTTCAATGTATGGGAGATCAACAATATGTCTTTTTCTTTCCCAAAAAGCATTCGAAAAATCAGAACATATTTCTTTTTCAAATAGACTCTGAAGATTAGCTATCTTACTAACCATCTCCGGGGTTTTTTAAATCTGTTCGATTTTCTTTATACGGATTTCATCTTTTAAGAAAGTGACATGCTGTGACAGATTATTAATACGGAAAATAGTGTTTTCTCTTATAAAATTACTTTCATCTTGTGAAAGTATTTTAATGAAAGGAAAATGTAAATTTTTTCCTAGAATAGTAGTATTAATACCATCTAAATCAGTAAAATAAGGTTTTATCTGAGTGATAAAAGGTATTCCTAGGATGATATCTTCATTGATAACTTCTGTTATTACAAAATCATTTGTTAAACAAATGCCGTTGTTGCAAATATGAGCTTTAGAAAGCTTATAGTTAATTTTCAAAAGTTCTCCTGTAGCGGAGTATAATTTTGAAGTACTTTTTTGCAAATACTTAGTAGGTACAATACCTTTTATTATGCAGTTACGATCTGCACCACTGTCAAGTAAAGCAACTTTGTTAATAACAAAATTTTTATCAATAACAATTTTGATAGGAATATGATGACTCTGAGGTCTTATTGAAGTAATAACAGTTACTCCAGGAGTTCCTGAGGACGAAGGGTTATTACCTGTGTTAAAGGGCTCAGCTAGATGGCCATTGTTGACCGGGATGTCATCATCATTATTTTGTGAAGACTCATGGTCAGAATTTGGTTCTTGCAAGGGGACCCTTTTAAGAACCTGATCAGTGAGGACATCCATTTCGACTTTTCCTAGTCGACTTTTGATATCTCTAATCTCTTGTTTAAGATTAGAAACTTCTTGGCGAAGGTCAGAGATAGAGGGCTCTGGATGGTTATCAGAACGATTCTTGATTTGCCTCATGCTAAAAGGCTCAACAACTGGATGGCTTTTTGGTTTGTCTATGTTGAAGATGATCGCTTTGAGTTCTAGGAGAAAACGATTCCTAGCCTCATCATCGGCAATATGTTGGATGACATCAAAAAGAGCTTCTTTAGAATGATCTGAAAGTACTCGGATGGTTTGGGGAATGTTACTACAAGTACAGAAAGTTTCAGTACAAGTGCAATCTTTCTCGGATTGGCTTTCGTCGGATTCATAAAGAAGGTTGATATCTTCATTGTCACTGTATTCATCAGACGTGTCTGAAGATTCAGAAAAGTTTTCGTTGAGTATAACAAAGAGCTTTTCTTTGGTATCATCATCTATGTTGAGAAGATTGATCTTCTTCTTTTTGGTATTTGAATTACATTCTGTAGATTTGTGACCTGTCTTGCCACATGTCCAACAAACATCAATTCTGGAACCTATGTGCCTTTTAGACCTAGATTTTCCTTTTTTAGGTCGGGCAGATTCATCTTTTCTTTGGGATTTCTTCCTGTGAAATTTCTTTTCACTTTTGTGCTTGGCCACTTTATCTGGAGGAGTGATAAAGCCAAAATCTCTGGAAACACTTCCAAGTTCTCTTTTGGAAGAAGACTGCTCTTTTTTAAGCTGATGCTTAAGCTTGATATCTGTGCAGAGTTCTAGTCATACAATGTTGATGGTGCTTATTAGATCACCATAGGTAAGATTGCTGTAGGGGATTTGACCGTTATTGCGATCCTGGATCTTTGTCCTTATTTTATCAGCAAATAGGGGAGGTAAACCGCTGATAAAGCGTTCCTTCCAAAAATCCAGATTGCAGTCGGGACAGAACATAACTTTGCTAAGGAAAGCATGCTTATAATGGATGAAGTCGTTCAGGGTTGGACAACTAAGGTTATTCAGGATTTGGAGGCTCCTATCCTGGAATAGTTTTGGTTCGCCAATAAAATGTTTAGCGATATGGTATAAGAGGGTAGCACAAGCATCTTCTCTAGTGACTTGAGAAGTAGTTTGGCTGGTGCCTTTTATCTTAGCAACAGTTTTCGTTGTTGTTGCATTGAAAATAAGATGCTTAATTTCATCTGTACAATAGTTGTCCCACCAATGTTTTAACATCCCGGTGAAACCTGCAGCTATCATAGATGCGGCATCTTTATTAGTATAACCTCTTAATTTAAAGGCAGTTATGGCAAATCCCATCTCGTGGAGCTTGTTGTAAACCTGATGCTCAACTAGGCCATTAATATTCCATTCAGTGATACTCCTTCCTTCATGTGATGAAGTGCTCAAAAAGGCATTTTCTTCATACTGAAGGTCCAGGAAAGAAGGTTTACTACAAGCTCCACAAGATGGGAGTTGCCATAACTGCCTTTAAATTAGGAGGTTCTACTAATAAAGATGTCGCATCTATGATAGCTGCAGGTTTCACCGGGAACAGTTACTCCAGGAGTTCCTGAGGACGAAGGGTTATTACCTGTGTTAAAGGGCTCAGCTAGATGGTCATTATTGACCGGAATGTCATCATCATTATTTTGTGAAAACTCATGGTCAGAATTTGGTTCTTGCAAGGGGACCCTTTTAAGAACCAGATCAGTGAGGACATCTATTTCGACTTTTCCTAGTCGACTTTTGATATCTCTAATCTCTTGTTTAAGATTAGAAACTTCTTGGCGAAGGTCAGAGATAGAGGGCTCTGGATGGTTATCAGAACGATTCATGATTTGCCTCATGCTAAAAGGCTCAACAACTGGACGACTTTTTGGTTTGTCTATGTTGAGGATGATCGCTTTGAACTCCTGGAGTAACTGTTATTACTTCAATAAGACCTCAGAGTCATCATATTCCTATCAAAATTGTTATTGATAAAAATTTTGTTATTAACAAAGTTGCTTTACTTGACAGTGGTGTAGATCGTACCTGCATAATAAAAGGTATTGTACCTACTAAGTATTTGCAAAAAAGTACTTCAAAATTATACTCCGCTACAGGAGAACTTTTGAAAATTAACTATAAGCTTTCTAAAGCTCATATTTGCAACAACGACATTTGTTTAACAAATGATTTTGTAATAACATAAGATATCAATGAAGATATCATCCTAGGAATACCTTTTATCACTCAGATAAAACCTTATTTTACTGATTTAGATGGTATTAATACTACTATTCTAAGAAAAAATTTACATTTTCCTTTCATTAAAATCCTTTCACAAGATGAAAGTAATTTTATAAGAGAAAACACTGTTTTCCGTATTAATAATCTGTCACAGCATGTCACTTTCTTAAAAGATGAAATCCGTATAAAGAAAATCGAACAGATTTAAAAAACCCCGGAGATGGTTAGTAAGATAGCTAATCTTCAGAGTCTATTTGAAAAAGAAATATGTTCTGATTTTCCGAATGCTTTTTGGGAAAGAAAAAGACATATTGTTGATCTCCCATACATTGAAGAATTCAATGAACAAGCCATCACCACTAAGGCGAGGCCCATTCAAATGAATCATGAAATGATGGAATTTTGCAAAGAAGAGATTACTACTCTTTTAAACAAAAATATCATCAGGGTTTCTAAATCACCTTGGAGTTGTTCTGCTTTCTATGTTAACAAAAAAGCAGAGAAAGAAAGAGGAGCACCAAGATTAGTGATCAACTATAAACCCCTAAACTCCGTTTTAAAATGGATAAGGTATCTTATACCTAACAAAAGAGACCTTTTAAAAAGGATTTTCAAAGCTAACATTTTTAGCAAATTTGATATGAAATCAAGATTCTGGCAAATCCAAATTTCTGAAAAGGATAAATATAAAACTGCTTTCAATGTCCCTTTTGGACAATATGAATGGAATGTCATGCCTTTTGGGCTCAAGAATGCCCCCTCTGAATTTCAAAATATCATGAATTCCATTTTCAATGATTACAGTTATATGTCTATTCTTTATATAGACGATGTGTTAATATTCTCTGAGAACATAGATTCTCATTTTAAACACCTCAACACTTTCTTCAAAATTGTCAAGAATAATGATTTAGTTGTTAGCGTTAAAAAAATCAAGCTCTTCCAAACTACCATTAGATTCTTAGGTCATGATCTCTACCAAGGAGTTCACAAACCCATCTGTAGAGCCATAGAGTTCTCTTCCAAATTCCCCAATGAAATCCCTGATAAAATCCAACTTCAGAGATTCTTAGGGAGCCTTAATTATATTGCTGACTTCATCCCAAAAGTCAGACAAGTCTGTGAGCCCCTCTATAAAAGGCTCAGAAAAAATCCAGTTCCTTGGAATACTGACCAGACTCAAGCTGTAATCCAAATTAAAGCTTTGGTCCAATCCATTCCCTGTCTAGGAATCCTCAATCCCAATGCTTTTATGATTGTTGAAACTGATGCTTCTAATGCAGGATATGGAGGAATCCTTAAACAAAAAGTAGATCTTGAATCTACAGAACAACTTGTTCGTTTTACATCCGGAATCTGGAATTCCGCATAAAAAAATTATTCAACTGTTAAAAAAGAAATCTTGTCTATAGTGCTATGTATCACTAAGTTTCAAGATAATCTTATCAATAAAGAATTTCTACTTAGAGTGGATTGCAAATCTGCCAAAGAAATCTTACAAAAAGATGTTAAAAACCTGGTTTCAAAACAGATTTTTGCTAGGTGGCAAGCCTTACTATGTAGTTTTGATTTTAAAATCGAATTTATTAAAGGAGAAGAAAATTCTCTACCAGATTTTCTAACCCGTGAATTTTTGCAGGGTAAGCATGAGGCCGTTTAGGCCAAACACCGCCTCCAAGGGAGAACAGCCTCCCAAAACTAAAATGGCTAGACCATTTACTCAAGCCCATGGTGAACACTTCCCTAGTTTACTTCTCATATTCATTCTTAAACTCGTGAAACTCATTGATTGTCATTTAACTAGTTGGAAATTGATAAATACAAACCCTCCAAATTACCAAAAACTATCGATTACTAGTCAACTAAGTTACTAACGACTTAATTTGTACCTTATTCCCTATGAGATCGACCCCAACCTTGGTTGGGTGCTATATTTGACAATGACCGCTTACGCTTCTTAATTGAGGTGTAATTTGGGCGTATCAAGTTATTGTTACAGGAATTTGACTTTGAAGTCAAAGACCGGAAGGGTTGTGAGAATCAAGTGGCAGATCATCTTTCCAAGCTTGAGAATGAAGAGAAAGTAGTAGATGAACTGGAGATTGATGATGCATTTCCGGATGAGCATGTGTTGGCTGCGTCACTTGATATGGTTTCATAGTACGCTGATTTTGCCAATTATGTGGTGAGTGACATGATGCCGGAAGAGCTGAACTTCCACCAGAGGAAGAAATTCCTCCATGATGCCAGTAAGTATTTCTGGGATGAGCCTTATCTGTTCCGATTATGTGCTGATAACATAATTAGAAGATGTGTACCGGAGGTGGAAATGATAAGCATCTTGCAAGCTTGCCATTCATCCCCAGTTGGAGGTCATCATGCGGGTGATCGAACTGCCCGAATTTTTTTACAGTGTGTTATTACTGGCCAACGATCCATAGAGATGCTCATGAACACGCTAGATCTTGTGACCAATGCCAAAGACGAGGAGCAATCTCTCGTAGGTAAGAGTTTCCAATGTCCACACTCCTGGAGGTTGAATTGTTCGATGTCTGAGGGATAGATTTTATGGGCCCATTTGACAGTTCTTATGGTAACCGTTACATCTTGGTGGCGGTTGATTATGTGTCAAAATGGGTAGAGGCGGTTGCTTTGGCCGATAATGAAGGGAAGAGTGTGGTGGCTTTCCTGAAAAGGAACATATTTGCTCGGTTTGACACTCCCCACACAATTATAACTGATGGAGGGCCACACTTTTGCAATAAGTTGTTCTGTGATGCTCTAGATAAGTATGGTGTAAAGCAACATAAAGTGGCCACACCTTATCACCCCCAAACGAGTGGACAAGTCGAAGTGTCAAACCGTGAAATCAAGGAGGTATTGGCGAAGTCGGTGAATGTAAATCAGTGAGATTGGGCAAGGAAGTTGGATGATGTACTCTGGGCATACCGAACAACATTCAATACGCTAATAGGTATGTCTCCGTACCAATTTATTTTTGGTAAAGCTTGTCACTTGCCCGTGGAGCTTGAGCACAAAGCCCTTTGGGCGCTCGAGAAGTTAAACCTCAGTTGGAAAGATGCATCGGAACTAATTTTGGAACAATTGAATGAGATGGATGAGTTCCGGTTGCGAGCATATGAAAGATCCTCTCTCTACTAGGAGCAAAAGAAGTTTTACCATGACTGAAAAATTGAGATGAGGGAGTTCAAAATTGGGGATTTGGTGTTGTTGTTCAACTCCAGGTTCAAACTATTTCCCAGAAAACTCAAGTCCAAATGGTCCAGGCCATTCAAAGTACACCAAGTGTTCCCATCCGGCGTGGTTGAACTTGAAAACAAGGATGGTGAACTATTCAAAGCCAACAGGCAGAGAGTGAAGCGATATATCGGCCTCCCGGAGGAGGCAAATATCTTGTTTGTGGTTTATCTTGATGAAGTCTGAGTAATCAAGATACCCGCGTCATGCCGCGATGTTAAATCAGGCGTTGTATGGGAGGCAACCCATAATTTGTTGTTGTACTATGAATTTAGGATAATTTGTTTGGTTGGAATTGGTTAATTTGTTCGCTGAGTGTGCAGGTACAAAAATATAGCAGTGAAAGTGTGTTCTATTTAAGAGTGGCGGGTCCTCTTGGTGGGTCATCACAAGGCTGACGAAACGTCACACAAACCGTCACATTTTGAATTTTTTTTGATGATTCTACTTAAGAGTGACGGATCGTGTGACGATCCACCTAGGCGACGACCCATCACATAAACCGTCAAGCTGAGCCCCAAGTCGTGCCTCCACTGTTTAGTGGAGACGGCTCGTGTGACGAACCGCCACACATGTGGTGGGCCATCATCCAAGCCGTCACAAAAATTCTCAAGAAGGGGTCTCACTGTCTATGTGTGATGACACCAGTGATGGACTGTCACCCATTTGATGAATCGTCAACCGCATCTCCAACTCAGGTAAGTTCTATTCTTTTAACCCGACCAAATAAAACATTAACAACCCCCAAACAAAGAACCCGTTTCGAATTCAAAACGGTTTCTTTGTCTTCTTTTTCTCTGTATTCCTCCTATCCATCTCCTCCAAAACAAATCCTTCTTCCCAAATCAAAACCCAAAACACCCAAATTAATCTTCCCATTATAGTCACCTCATTCACCTAATATCACCGTCCCCTAACCGATTCTCTACAAGTCTGGTGTGGTAGCGATCGATTTTGAAGTTTCCATCATTTCTTGTGACTCAAAGTAAAGAAGTTTTCTTTACCAATCACAAAACCAAGGTATGATGCTAACCCCTCTTCTTGAATTCTTTATTTATTTTATTTTGAAGTAAAAGAAGAGCAAGGCTTTGATATTTGAAAGTGGGATATTATGTTGTTGAATGTTGTTAGTGGCGGTTGTATGTTGTTGAATGTTGTTGGTGGCGGTTGTTGATGTTTTAGTGCTTGAAGAATGTGACATTTGAAAAATACGGGTGAAGTCTGAGTACCCCATGTGATTAAATAATTATGGGATGATACTTTGTGAATTCAAATCCAAAAAAGAATGGCTAAACGAACACAAAGTGTTCGATTAAATGCCTAAAAGGGAAAGAAATACATCTGGTCAGTTGTGACTGGTTGCCTTGTCAAACCCATGACATCTCGTCAGGCAAGCCATCACGAGAACACAACAAGGGAAATTAATCTGGTTAACAGTGACGGTTGGTGTGACAAATCATCACACATGTGACGACTCGTCACCCAAACCGTCACAAAGAAGGCCAAATTTCAAAAAGCTATTGTTTTAGGCTGACGGTTAGCCTGACGGACCATCACACACGTGACGACTCGTCAGTTGAACCATCACCCTTAAACAGTGACAAATTCTGTAAGTTTTCTTGCTCCCGTGTGTTCTAACTTGTACTCCCTTGCAGGTACATGGCTCCTAAACCACAACCAACTCGTGGTCAAGCACAGAAAAGAAAAGAAAGGACTGCTACTACTTGGACACTAAGAGATGAATCAGGTAGAAAAGAAAAAGCAACTAAAACCCCGGCCTACCAGACTAGGCTGTCTAAACGAAGAAATACCCAAGTCTCCCAGTCTGAGGAGGAGAGTGGGTCAACTAGTGATGAGCCAGAAAGTGCTAGTGGAAATGAAGGGAGCGACAACTCCAGTTCTAGCCCAGAAGATGAAAGTGGTACTGAGAATAGTCGTGAGTTTTCAAGAAACCTTTGTTGTTTTTAATGGTTTTTATGTTATATTTGCAGGAAAAGGATGAAGAATGTTAAAAATGAGCCACTGGATAAGGGTGACGGTTGGCATGACGAACTGTCACACCTATGACGGACCGTCAGCCAAGCCGTCAAGCCAGGCAGCAACCAAAGAAGCCACTGGATAGTGGTGACGGCTCGTGTGAAGATCCATCACACATGTGACTAGCCGTCAGGGAAGCCGTCAAGCTGAGGCAGTTGGAGCATAAGCACTGGTTTAGAGTGACGAGAGCCATGACGACCCATCACATGCTTAATGAACCGTTACGGCAAGTCGTCAAGCAGGGGCAAAAGACGGAATACACTGGTTAAGAGTGTCGGTTCAGCTAACGAACTATCACAAGTCCGACGAACCGTCAAGATCAAAAGTGGGATTTCGAATCTATTTTTGGAACTTTATTTCCTAGACTAATATAAATACCCAGTGTTAGGGTTATTTTTAGTATTCGATATCTAAGAGTTTGTAACATTTTTTTGAGCATTGTTTGAGCAGAGAACAGAGGGAAAAACAATATCCCTGTCTTCTTCCTTGGGAATTTCACCATTGTTTCTTGGATTCTACGAAAGTTCAAAGTAAAGTTGTGATTTTATATTGTAAGAATATCCTCTTATCTTTATGAATACTATTGCTTCCTTCTTTCATTTTTCAAGCATGAGTGGCTAAAATCCCACAACTAGGGTTGTGGGAGCCATGGCAAAAGTGACGATATAGATTCTGGGTAACGTTAGGTTTAATTCGTATGTCGTTCACGTTGTTAATCTTGTGTTTTTAACGTTTTTTAGTGGTTGCAAACATTAGAACATGCCTAGGTTTAATTTGCTTGAACTAAGAGATTAAAACCGGGTAAATTAGATTAACAACGAGGATTTGGGACTCTTAATTCTCGTCTAATGATTAATGCTTTAGCAAGATTAATCTACTTGAGGTTTTGGTTGAAATGAGTAATTTTATCTTTCCAAGTTCGAGAGAATTGGAAAGTAAATGTGTCTATTTTGTTGAGAAACGCTTAGACGCAAATATGAATTCAATCGCTTCGTGATAGAGATCTGGAAAGAACCCGACTAAGCTCTTAATCGAATTCGTTACGATGCCATGGTGAACACCTCCCTAGTTTACTTCTCATATTCGTTCTTAAACTCGTGAAACTCGTTGATTGTCATTTAACTTGTTGGAAATTGATAAATACAAACCCCCCTTAAATTACCGGAAACTATCGATTACTAGTCAACTAAGTTACTAACGACTTAATTTGCACCTTATTCCCTGTGGGATCGACACCAACCTTGGTTGGGTTCTATATTTGACAACGACCGCTTACGCTTCTTAATTGAGGTGTAATTTAGGCGTATCACTTATGCGGAGAAGAGGTCACTGAACATGCTAAGCTTGAGAAAACATACTCCAAATTCCCTGCCTCGAATATGCTCCTGCAGCAGGAATATCGAGAAATAGGGTTTAAAAAATATTCTGAATTACTTTCACATCTTCTTATTGCTGAGCAACATAATGACCTATTGATGAAAAATTATGAGAGTCGGCCTGCTGGTTTTATGCCACTCCCTGAAGTGAATCAGGCAAATTATCCCCAGCGAGAAAGAGGTCGTGGCCCCGATCGTGGTCGTGATCGTGGTTGAAAAAAAAATTACAATCATGATGGTCGTCTTGCACCAAAAATAACCAGCAGTATAAAAAGAAGGGTGAAAAACAGGAAGTTGAGCAAAACAAAAATTCAGAAAGTATATGTCATAGATGCGGAGGAATGGGGCACTGGTCACGTACGTGTCGATCATCAAAATGTCTGGTTCAGCTGTATCAGGCATCCTTGAAAATGATGACAATAATCCAGAAGCAAACTTTATCTCTGAAGATAATGTTGAGCCCATACATAGGGTGGGTAACAATGCAGAAGAAAGTTTTATCTCTGAAGATAATGTAGAGACCATGCATCTGGATGTAGCTGATTTTTTTGAATTCCCTAAAGGAAAAATGATCAGTGATGAGCCTGCTGTAATTTAGATAGTTTTCTATTTGTTTATCCTTGTTGATATGTTTATGTTTTTTCAATCCTGTATATAAATAAAGTTTGTATAATAGTCATGTTTAATAGTAACGTTTACTTTGTTTATATCTTTTTTGAAGAAAATATGAATATGCCTCAAATTTTATTTGGATCTCCAAATCATGAGGATATTTGCGTAATTGATAATGGAACAACGCATGTCATATTTAAAGATGAGAAATACTTTTCTTCCTTGCTTAGAAAGAAAGCAAATGTTACTACAATTTCTGGTAATTTGAAATTGATTGAAGGCTCCAGAAGAGCTATTATATTTCTGCCTAAAGGGACAAAACTTATTATAGAAAATGCATTGTTCTCTTCTAAATCCCCAAGAAACT
This sequence comes from Jaltomata sinuosa, assembly GCA_003996215.1. NCBI lineage: Eukaryota > Viridiplantae > Streptophyta > Magnoliopsida > Solanales > Solanaceae > Jaltomata > Jaltomata sinuosa. The sequence continues at coordinate 619,406 of QJPP01000408.1, forward strand.
TGTTAAGTTTCAAAGATATCCGTCAAAATGGATATCATGTTGAGACACTAAACGAAATAAATATGGAATACCTTGGTATAACCAAAAGTGTCTCAGGCCAGAAATATGTTTTGGAAAAATTGCCAACCTTATCTTCTGGCCTATATTATGCAGAAATTAGTATAATTGAAGCACATTCGATCGTAAACCAGAAGTTTACTGATTTAAATACTTTTGTGCTATGGCATGACCGAATAGGTCATCCTGGATCAATAATGATGAAACGAATTCTTGAAAATTCAACGACACATCCATTAAAGAACCTGAAGATTCTTACAAATGATGAATTTTCATGTGTTGCTTGTTATCAAGCAAGTTAATTACCAGGCCATCACCAATGAAGGTTGACATCGAATCCCCTGATTTTTTAGAACGTATACATGGGGACATATGTGGACCTATTCATCCACTTAGTGGATCGTTTAGATATTTTATGATCCTAATAGATGCATCTTCAAGATGGTCACATGTGTGCCTCTTGTCATCTTGCAACCTGGCGTTGCAAAGTTGTAACGACCGAGTCCGTCGTTACGGGTAGTCCAATCGTGCCAAGTTTTAGAGTTAGAAAACTCCGAGTTTGGGAGTTTGAAATTCTGGGCTAGGCAAGTCTCGGCTGATTTTGGAGCGTGGTGGAGTCTAGGGAAATCTGGGTAAGGAGTGTCACACCCCTTTTATGACGAGCAAAGGGTTTTTCCAATTTAAGCGACAATATTGAATAGGGATTATTTATTTATTTGTTCAGAGTCGCCACTTGAAATTGAATTATGGTGTTCCGAGTCACCTTTTTGAATCCCTAATCAAAAGGAAATGACTCTTATTTTTTGGTCTGCGAAAACAAAAGACTGGGTAAGGAATTTTGTTGACCCAGGGGAAGGTATGAGGCACCCCTGAGTCCCGTGGTTCTAGCACGGTCGCTTTTATCAACTTATACTTGACTTAGATTAATCTCGGATATTAATTATGCCTATGGTATGCTTTGATAATGTTGAACTTTTATTGATCTCGGCTAAGACGCAAGGTTGCGACTTCAGCTTTGACATACGCCGATCAAGACGCACGAGTGCGACCCTGACTCGCGTATCGCACCTAAAGATTGAGTCTAATCGCTTTAATTGAACCAAAGATTTATCATTTTTTAAGAGGGTTTGGGTCAAGACGCAAAGTTGCAACCTTTCCATTTTTCCTTACGTGTCCTTATCCAAGACGCAGAGTTGCGACCTCAGTCAAGACGATACATTATTCGCGTTCTCGTTGGAGCTTATTGTTTAAAGCAATTTTCACTAAATCGGGACAATTAACTTGTCCTTTTTTCACTCTTTTCTTTCAATTTCTGCGACGAGTTTTGAAATATTCACAATTCGTCTCGCTCCCTTATAATTGGTTTTTTTTCTCTCTTTTCTTTTCGATATGCAATGGGGTTTAGAATAAACCTGCACCCCATCTCACTCTTTTCTCACACTAGTTAATCGATTGGGCCTTGAAAAAGGGTCAGGCCCCAAAAATATTATCGATATTTAGTAATTAAAACCCTCTGGTTCAAACACCCATTAGTCCATATCCGTTAATTAATTAGAAAAAAAAACACAATTTGACGTCAAGCAATACTAAAGATAACACATGACAACCAAGGAGCTCTCCAATTGCTTGAATAAATTTGGTTTTAATTCAAGATTTGTTCCTCAAATGAATGAATCAATTTAACCAAATTAAGATTTCACTCTTATCACTGTCAGATCATTCCAAACAGAGAAGCCGGCCTAAACAGGAATTAAAATCTAAGAACACATCAAACTTAAATTCAACAAATTAACCAGAACTTAATTACAGAACTTTATCTCCATAAATTATCACTAAACATAATAAGGCTCACCATATGGAAGGAAACTCAAGAGCAAATTTGTACCATCTCAAGTTGCTAGCTCTAAAAATGATTTTTGTTTTTTCCAAATTCAACTTCAACACTCAACTGTAATAAACATGGAACTAAACAGTAAATAATACTATATTTTCCCTAATTTTAATTGAAAAAGGGTCAGTTAGCTTATTAGTCTTAAAGATCAGTATTTCAACGTAAGTTTAACAAGTAATTAGGATAAAATCAAACAACAGAAAATAACAGACCAAGAAGCAAGCGAACATTGATGAAATGGAAAAGATTGGACCTTTAACGTGCAAAAACTTTTCAATATTTGAAAGAGTGACGGAGCCTCCAAGCTTGAACTACTACAACAAGTATTGTTGTGTGATAAATTGATTGTGGTGATAAGCTAACTGTGCGACAAATTAAACTGAATACGAAAGCAAGAGCGTCGTCACCGGAAACTCGAACGAACTTCTCAACTCCGAAACTTAGGAATTACTCCTTGTTGTTTCTCTGTTTTCCTCTTCTTCTCTCTATTTTTTTTGAACTCTCTGTATCTCCTCTCACTTTCGTGTCTCCTACTTCTAATCTGTGTTTGCTCGTGTATGTCCTTTTTTTCTTTGTTTTGCATATGTGCGTCTATATAATGTATGTATTGTGTGTCCGTATCTGTTGTGTGTGTGTTGTGTAGTGTGTGTAGATTAGTGGGGAGAGTGGAGTGAAGTGATGGGTAGATTAGTGGGTTGGTTTGGGTAGTGGATTTAGGATTTTTATGTTTTGTTTTGTAACAAATAAATAAATAAATAAAAATGTAATGACAAAAATATTGACTAATTATTTTGAATTAATAAAAATATAGAAAAAATTAAATAGCTAGACTAAATAAAATGTATCTAAGAAGATACTAAAACTACTAACTTACTTAAAAGAAAACATATATTATTTTTTTTGAAAATTTTCTTATTATCCAAAAGGTAAAATAACAAAGTTTATCCTAAAATATGACTCTATTTTTGAAATATTTTTCACCAGTTTAAAATAAAATCTGCTAAAAAAATAAAAAATAAAGATTAGACTTAAAAATAGATATAAATAAAAAATGAATTAAAACTCGAAAAGGGTCAAAAATGACGTGTCTACAGTTTACCCCTCTTTGACTGAAAAGACGAAGAATTTTCAGACAAAGAAGTAGACAGCGGGACTAGATTTGACCCAACCGTTATTTGTAAGGAAGAAGGACAGAAAAAAGGTGCGACCGAGCCCTGGTTTTGGACAGCCTACATATCTCGGGTTATAAGAGAATCAGGTCACGTGTAGTTCAGGGAGATGGAGTGTTGAGTTGGAGAGTCGAGTGATGTCCCGTCGAGTTTCCGGTTCTTGGCTCCTGTTCTTGCATCAAAAATGAAAAAATTACAATAAAAAGAAAAGGAAAATACAAGATCCTATGTACTCTAGATGTCTTGAATCTTTCTTTAGATCTTCGCTTTGGATCTTTAGTTGTCACCTCACCCTCTTCTGATGGGTACGTTGATCTTAAAGTTTGATCTTGAAGTTTAAGATTTGGGACTTGAACTTGAAACTTGAGCGGAGTCATTGGCGCTCTTTCAAATGATAGCTTGTAGAGTATTTTCGGACACTTGTTTCTTGATCAGTAGTTGAAAAGGAATGAATCTCACGATGCGGGGCTGTTACATGTATTTGAACAACTGACTCTGGTTATTATTGAGATTGAGCATTCTGAAATGAGTTGAAACTTTGTTCTTGGACCTCAAGGCTCTGCTTTGCTAGGGAAAACCTGGAAGCCATCATAAACAAAAGAAACAAACAAAAATTTTGCCCCAGTTTTCACTGAAAATTTTTTGTGAGTTATTAGCAAAATGTGAAAAATAAAACTCAGACTAGGATATGTTTATCCTAGGAGAAATATAAAAAATAACTGTCTCAGACTAGAAAGTATTTTTTCTTGGAGAAAATGAAAAGTAAATGTCTCAGACTAGAAAGTGTTTATCCTAGGAGAAAATTAAAATAACTGTCTCAGACTAGGAAGCGTTTATCATAGGAGAAAAATGAAACATGACTGTCTCAGACTAGGAAGTGTTTATCCTAGGAGAAAATGAAAATAACTGTCTCAGACTAAGAAGTGTTTATCCTAAGAGAAAATAAAAAGTAATTGAATTTCATTTTTCAGGAGGGTCCTGCAACTGCTAAATCACATTTTTCAAGAGGGTCTTGCTATGCTAAAATCTCATTTTTCAGAAGGGTCCTGCTACTAAAAATAAATCTCATTATCCAAGAGAGTCCTGCTACTAAAGATAAATCCCATTATTCAGGAGGGTCCTGCTAGTCTCATTTTCCAAGAGGGTCTGCTACTAAAAGTAAATCTCATTGTCCAGGAGAGTCATGCTAGTCCCATTTTTTAGGAAGGTCCTGCTAATAAAAATAAATCCCATTGTCCGGGAGGGTCCTGCTAGTCCCATTTTCCAGGAGGGTCCTGCTACTAAAAATAAATCTCATTATCCAGGAGGGTCCTGCTAGTCCCATTTTTCAGGAGAGTCCTGCTAGTCCTATTTTTTAGGAGGGTCCTGCTATTGAAAATAAATCCCATTGTTCAGGAGGTCCTGCTAGTCCCATTTTCCAGGAAGGTCCTGCTACTAAAAATAAATCTTATTATCCAGGAGGGTCCTACTAGTCCCATTTTTCAGGAGGGTCCTGCTACTAAAATAAAATCTCATTATTCAGGAGGGTCCTGCTAATCCCATTTTCCAGGAGGGTCCTGCTAGTTCGATTTTCCAGGAGGTTCCTGCTACTAAAAATAAATCGTCCAGGAGGGTCCTGCTAGTTTCATTTTTTAGGAGGGTCCTGCTACTTAAAATAAATCTCATTGTCCAGGAGGGTCCTGCTAGTCCCATTTTCCAGGAGGGTCCTGCTACTAAAAGTAAAATTCATTGTCCAGGAGGGTCCTGTTAGTCCCATTTTTCAGGAGGGTCCTGCTACTAAAAATAAATCACATTGTCCGGGAGGGTCATACTAGTGCCATTTTCCAGGAGGGTCCTGCTACTAAAATAAAATCCCATTATTCAGAAAGGTCCTGCTAATCCCATTTTCCAGGAGGGTCCTGCTAGTTCCATTTTTCATGAGGGTCTTGCTACTAAAAATAAATCTCATTGTCCAGGAGGTTCGTACTAGTCCCATTTTTCAGGAAGGTCCTGCTACTAAAAATAAATCTCATTGTCCAGGAGGGTCCGACTAGTCCCATTTTTCAGGAGGGTCATGTTACTAAAAATAAATCTTATTGTCTAGGAGGGTCCTGCTAGTCCCATTTTTCAGCAGGGTCCTGCTACTAAAATAAAATCTCATTATTCAGGAGGGTCCTACTAATCCCATTTTCCAGGAGGGTCCTGCTAGTCCCATTTTCCAGGAGGTTCCTGCTACTAAAAATAAATCTTCCAGGAGGGTCCTGCTAGTTCCATTTTTTAGGAGGGTCCTGCTACTTAAAATAAATCTCATTGTCCAGGAGGGTCCTGCTAGTCCCATTTTCCAGGAGGGTCCTGCTACTAAAAGTAAATTTCATTGTCCAGGAGGGTCCTGCTAGTCCCATTTTTCAGGAGGGTCCTGCTACTAAAAATCAATCACATTGTCCAGGAAGGTCATGCTAGTGCCATTTTCCAGGAGGGTCCTGCTACTAAAATAAAATCCCATTATTCAGGAGGGTCCTGCTAATCCATTTTCCAGGAGGGTCCTGCTAGTTCCATTTTCCAGGAGGTTCCTGCTACTAAAAATAAATCGTCCAGGAGGGTCCTGCTAGTTCCATTTTTTAGGAGGGTCCTGCTACTTAAAATAAATCTCATTGTCCAGGAGGGTCATGCTAGTCCCATTTTTCAGGAGGGTCCTGCTACTAAAAGTAAATTTCATTTTACAGGAGGGTCCTGCTAGTTCTATTTTTCAGGAGGGTCCTGCTACTAAAAATAAATCACATTGTCCGGGAGGGTCATGCTAGTGCCATTTTCCGGGAGGGTCCTGCTACTAAATTGAAATCCCATTATTCAAGAGGGTCCTGCTAATCTCATTTTTCAGGAGGGTCCTGCTAGTTCCATTTTTCATGAGGGTCTTGCTACTAAAAATAAATCTCATTGTCCAGGAGGTTCCTGCTAGTCCTATTTTTCAGGAGTGTCCTGCTACTAAAAATAAATCTCATTGTCCAAGAGGGTTCGGCTAGTCCCATTTTTCAGGAGGGTCCTGCTACTAAAAATAAATCTTATTGTCCAGGAGGGTCCTGCTAGTCCCATTTTTCAGGAGGGTCCTGCAACTAAAATAAAATCTCATTATTCAGGAGGGTCCTGCTAATCCCATTTTCCAGGAGGGTCCTGCTAGTCCAATTTTCCAGGAGGTTCCTGCTACTAAAAATAAATCGTCCAGGAGGGTCATGCTAGTTCCATTTTTTAGGAGGATCCTGCTATTTAAAATAAATCTCATTGTCCTGGAGGGTCCTGCTAGTCCCATTTTTTCAGGAGGGTCCTGCTACTAAAAGTAAATTTCATTGTCCAGGAGGGTCCTGCTAGTCCCATTTTTTAGGAGGGTCCTGCTACTAAAAATCAATCACATTGTCCAAGAGGGTCAAGCTAGTGCCATTTTCCAGGAGGGTCCTGCTAATCCCATTTTCCAGGAGGGTCTTGCTAGTTCTATTTTTCATGAGGGTCTTGCTACTAAAAATAAATCTCATTGTCCAGGAGAGTCCTGCTAGTCCCATTTTTCAGGAGGGTCCTGTTACTAAAAATAAATCCCATTGTCGAGGAGGGTCCGGCTAGTCCCATTTTTCAGGAGGGTCCTGCTACAAAAATAAATCTTATTGTCCAGGAGGGTCCTGCTAGTCCCATTTTCAGGAGGGTCCTGCTACTAAAATAAAATATCATTATTTAGGAGGGTCCTGCTAATCCCATTTTTCAGGAGGGTCCTGCTAGTCCCATTTTCCAGGAGGTTCCTGCTACTAAAAATAAACCGTCCAGGAGGGTCCTGCTAGTTCCATTTTTTAGGATGGTCTTGCTACTTAAAATAAATCTCATTGTCCGGGAGGGTCCTGCTAGTCCCATTTTCCAGGAGGGTCCTGCTACTAAAAGTAAATTTCATTGTCCAGGAGGGTCCTGCTAGTCCCATTTTTCAGGAGGGTCCTGCTACTAAAAATCAATCACATTGTCCAGGAAGGTCATGCTAGTGCCATTTTCCAGGAGGGTCCTGCTACTAAAATAAAATCCCATTATTCAGGAGGGTCCTGCTAATCCCATTTTCCAGGAGGGTCCTGCTACTAAAAATAAATCGTCCCGGAGGTTCCTGCTAGTCCTATTTTTCAGGAGGTTCCTGCTACTAAAAATAAATTTCATTGTCCAAGATGGTCCGGCTAGTCCCATTTTTCAGGAGGGTCCTGCTACTAAAAATAAATCTTATTGTCCAGGAGGGTCCTGCTAGTCCCATTTTTCAGGAGGGTCCTGCTACTAAAATAAAATATCATTATTTAGGAGGGTCCTGCTAATCCCATTTTTCAGGAGGGTCCTGCTAGTCCCATTTTCCAGGAGGTTCCTGCTACTAAAAATAAACCGTCCAGGAGGGTCCTGCTAGTTCCATTTTTTAGGATGGTCTTGCTACTTAAAATAAATCTCATTGTCCGGGAGGGTCCTGCTAGTCCCATTTTCCAGGAGGGTCCTGCTACTAAAAGTAAATTTCATTGTCCAGGAGGGTCCTGCTAGTCCCATTTTTCAGGAGGGTCCTGCTACTAAAAATCAATCACATTGTCCAGGAGGGTCATGCTAGTGCCATTTTCCAGGAGGGTCCTGCTACTAAAATAAAATCCCATTATTCAGGAGGGTCCTGCTAATCCCATTATTCAGGAGGGTCCTGCTAGTTCCATTTTTCATGAGGGTCTTTCTACTAAAAATAAATCTCATTGTCCAGGAGGTTCCTGCTAGTCCCATTTTTCAGGAGGGTCCTGCTACTAAAAATAAATCCCATTGTCCAGGAGGGTCCGGCTAGTCCCATTTTCCTGGAAGGTCCTGCTACTAAAAATAAATCTCATTATCCAGGAGGGTCCTGCTACACTAAATCACCAAAAATACACAACATGATTTTTTTTGCCCCAGTTTAAACTAGGAAATTTTAGAGTTATTGATATGAATGTGAATTAGTTATGTCAAAAAAAAATGTAAGATTGATATGCAAATAGGGTGTTTGTTCCCTGTGAGCAAAATGCAACTAAATTTGGTTGCCTTTTCAAATTTTATGGGTGTCACATAAATTGGGATAGAAGAAAAAATACTATAAATCACAATAATTAACAACTTAAAATATATAAAAGATACATAAAAAAATTAGTTGACTCTCAAAATTGTATCAATGCCACATAAATTGGGACAGATGAATAACATTTATTATTTAAAAATTACGTAAAAAGTATTATAAATCACAATAATTAACAACTTAAAATATGTAAAATCATATAAAAAAATCGATTGACTATCTAAACTCTATTTGTGTATCTTATAAAGGGCGATTAGCAGGCACGAGGTTGATGTGTCTGCTTGTGCTGTCTGCTTGCATATTTTCTTTTATACTTTCTCCGTTTTAATTAATTATCTTACTTTCTTTTAATCGGTTATACATTTAAAAATTACGTAAAAAATAGTATAAATCATAATAATTAACAACTTAAAGTATTTGAAAGACATAAAAATTAGCTTGACTCTCCAAATTTTATCAGCACCATATAAATTGGGGCAGAAGAAAAGTACTATAAATCACAATAATTAACAACTTAAAATACATAAAAGATATATAGAAAATTTTTAGTTGACTATCGAAATTGCATCAATGCCACATAAATTAGAACAGCGGGAGTAAGATATATTATTTGAAAATTACGTAAAAAGTATTATAAATCACAATAAAAGGAGGATAAGTAGGAAGATGGTTGACATGCCTACTTGTGCTACCTGCTTAGATATTTCCTTTTATAATTTCTCTGTTTTAATTTATTTATCTTATTTTTTAAATCTGTTATATATTTAAAAATTACGTAAAAATTAGTATAAATCACGATAATTAACAACTTAAAATATTTAAAAGACATGAAATTTTTTGCCTGCTTGGATATTTCCTTTTATACTTTCTTCGTTTTAATTTGTTTATCTTAATTTTCTTTTTAATCTGTTATATATTTGAAAATTACGTAAAAGGTATTATAAATCACAATAATAACAACTTAAAATATTTCAAAAACATAAAAAAATTGAACGGCTCTCAAATTTTTATTAGTGCCACATAAATTGGGACAGAAGAAAAAGTACTATAAATCGCAAACAATTAAGAACTTAAGATATTTAAAAGATGTATAGAAAATTTAGTTGACTCTCAAAATTATATCGATGCCACATTACCTTACTTATAAAGTAGGATAAGCAGGCAGCTGGTCGACGTGTCTGCTTGTGCTGCCTGCTTAGATATTTACTTTTATATTTTCCCTATTTTAATTTATTTATCTTATTTTTTAAATTTGTTATATATTTAAAAAATTATGTAAAAAAATAGTATAAATTACGATAATTAACAGCTTAAAACATTTAAAAGACATGAAAATTTTTGCCTGCTTGGATATTTTCTTTTATACCTTCTCTATTTTAATTTGTTTATCTTAGTTTTCTTTTTCATCTGTTATATATTTGAAAATTGCGTAAAAGGTACTATAAATCATAATAATAATAACTTTAAATATTTTAAGAATATAAAAAATCGAACGGCTCTCAAAATCTTATTAGTGCCACATAAATTGGGATAGAAGAAACAGTACTATAAATCGCAAACAATTAAGAAATTAAGCTATTTAAAAGATGTGTAGAAAATTTAGTTGACTCTCAAAATTGTATCGATGTCACATAAATTGGCACAGAGTGAGTAACATATATTATTTAAAAATTACGTAAAAGATATTATAAATAACAATAGCTAAAAACTTGAAATATCTAAAAATCATGTAAAAAATTTAATTGACTATCTAAATTTTATCTATATCACATAAATTAATACAAAAAACGTAACATATATTGAGCCCGTACTGAGCACGGGCTTCCATATATAGTTACTAATATATAAAAATGTGCACAAACAGCCTCCTATTCATCGTCATGTCTGCTTTCTCCTAGGGGTAATTTCATCTTTTATAACGCTTTTTGGCTAAAGCGGTGCTTAACAGATAGATATTGCCCTCTGTTTTCGCATCTGGATTTGGATCTTCTTGCTCCGTGTATCTTTTCCTTTGAAGGTTGTAATTTTATTGTCTCTGTGCTCAGCCTCACAAACAATAGCTAACCTCTGCTATATTTTCAACGCACGTGAACACACAAACTATATGAGAATTGCTTCCTCTGAATCTTCTTGAGCCTCCTTGTGCCTTTGAACTCCTGATGCTTGAGAATAATTCTTTCTCTCTATATGCAAAAGGGTTGAATGAAAACCTTCATGCTCTGTTGGTTTTATAGAAGTCTCAAGCTCTCATCTCCTTGATAGGAAAGGTACAAACCTTTTCTTGTAGGACTTTGACACGCCTTTTGGACTCTCCTCTTCTTGATAGGATAGCTCTCAACCTTTCCTTGTTTGACATGGACTTCCTTTTATAGTTAATTTTCATAATTATACTTTCATCAAAAATAAATTTTGCCTCATTATCAAATTTGTTCGTCAAGGTTTCTTCAATTTCTTCTTTTTTGATGATGGCAAACTTTATCCTATTTTTGAAAAAGAATTTAGCATCAGTGAAAAACTCAGCACAACCTATTCATCATCATATCAGTTTCAGCATCAAGGTGGTAAGGATCTGGTGCTCCTTCATAGCCAACATTGTTATCATGAATCTAGCATCATTTCTATTTCAGCAGATTACATCAGCAGCTTCCTTTATGATTCCAACTTCTCCCCTCTATTTTAATCATGACTCTTTATTTGCACAATGCTTTAACAAAATAATTCATCTTCCCTCTTTTGACATCATTAAAAATGTAAGGTAAGTTCAACATTTGAGCAATCTCATCATGAGCAACCGCAAGATATGTTCCCCCTGAATAGGTGACCCTTTGAGGATCAGATCCTTGAGTGTTGTCCATGCCCTTTCGTGAAGTTTCTTCTTTAGCAGAGATGAAGTCCTCAGATCTTGACAATGCTCTTTTCTACTTATGCTTGTGGTCCTGTATCAATCATAGTTTAATCACCATCATTCACTATGCTCCCACCTCGCCCCCTCATCCTTCTTTGAGGGATGCTCTCCTTCCTTGTTAGGAACTATAGCTGGTTGATCAGCCTAAGGGCCAACCTGTTCTTCTCAAATGCTTCTCTTCCCAGAGCTTTAGTAAATATGTCTGCAATTTGTTCATTAGTTCCACAAGGTATCATTTTAATCAGCCACTTTTAAACACAGTCTCTGAGGAAGTGATGTCTCACATCAATGTGCTTAGTTCTCTTATGTTGGACAGGATTCTTGGCCATGTTAACTGCACTGGTGTTACAAAATATGGGAATGCACCCAAGATTTATGTCATAATCATTGATCTATTGCTTTGTAGCCCAAGATACAAGACATAGTCCTAAAAAGTGTGCCATACCAGAGGTACTCTTTCTATCTACCAAGTAGCCAACATAGTCAGCATCAACGTACCTAATAAGATCAAAAGAGTCACCTGTAGGATACTCAGAAAACCAGCCCTTGATTTTCTTTGAGATACCTTAGAGTTCTTTTCACATCTCTTCAGGTGAGATTCCTGGGAGATGATTAAAGCCTATCCCATAAGCCCACTCTGTACACAGTATCAGGTTTTCTTGGAGTGAGATACAATAAAGATCTCATCACTTCTAATAATATTATTTCAGCAACAACAACTCAAGCATCATCGTTATCCAATTTTGTAGTGACAACAATGGGAGTATCATTTTTCTTGTCCCCTTCTATCTAAAACTTCTTCAGAAGTTATTTGCCATATGCTTTTGTTGATGTATGGATGTTCCCCCTGAGACATGTACCTCCTCATGTCACACACATTCCTCTTATATTAGCAGTATCTTTATATTTTTCAGTTCCAGGGTCATATTTTCACCTTGAAGTTTAACAAGAGAGAGGAAATTGCCTATATTTCCAGTCAAGTGTCTAGAGCAAGCATTGTCAAGGTACCAAAGCTTGATCATTCCTTCTTTCCTTTCCTGTAAAGTAGTCAGTGACTCATCTTGGGTACCCAGATAAGCTTGGGTCCCTTTTTATGAGTAAAAGGATGAATCAAGTCTCTCTTACCCAGTAGAGAAGTTCCTTTTTAATGGGGAGTATTCTTCTTAATTTTTTGGACTTGAGTTTATTGACACGGTTCAAGTTTCTTTGCTTATTATTCATATAAGTTGGAGATTGACTCTTGATTTTCTTAACAAAATTCAAATTTCTTTGATCAGCTTTCAGATGAATTGGACATTGACTCTTGAGATGTCCTTCCTTGCCATAAGCAGTACACACTATATTCATGGAGTAGTTAGATTTGAAGGCCTCAGGTCTAAATCTTAGCCCATGTTTGGAGGTGGTTTGACTGTTCTGGATGTGAGAGAGAAGAGTTGAGGATTTTGTCCATTTCTGATTGTGTTCCAGCTCAAGTTTGGCCTTATTCAAATCTCTTGTTAGAGAGTTGTTTCTTTCGGACAACTCTGAGACTCTTGTGTTGAGGTTTTTGATATCTTCTTCCAAGGATTGTTGAAGAGCAGTGGCCTAATTTTTTTCTTTGTCAGAAAACTCTTTGAGAGAGTTCTTTAAAGAGACATTTTCTTCCTCAAGATTTTCACTTTTTATCCTTAGAGATGCATAATCATTCAATAGGATTTCTTTCTCAGCACATACTAAATAATATGCATCTATGAGAACTGCTGAGAGAGTTTCAAGCTTTCTTTTGGAGTAAGTGTGCAAGTTGGGTCTTAGATCAGAGAAGCATACCTTGGTATCATCTTGATTATTATTAGTGTTAGGCTCAGAGAAAGCCATGAGGGCAATGGTTGTTTCAGCTGACTCTTTTCGCTCTGAATCACTTTTATTGTCACTCATCATAGCTAGGAGGGCCAGAGTGTCTTCTTCCTTTGCTTCGACCATGGCAAGTAGTAATTGATTATGGGGATCTTCCTCATCAGACTCATCATTATGTTCTCCCATAGCAGCTAGAGTCTTTTGAACTGCTAAGTCAGCTTCTTGAGAGGTCATCTTCCTATGAGATGAAAGGGTGAACTCATTATTTTTATATCTAGGCTTCTCTGTGGTAGCATTCTTGTGTTCTATAGCCCACAAAGGACAGAATTTGATAAAGTGATATGGACTGCCACACTTATGGCACAATTGAGCCTCCCTTTCTTGAGCTTTGGGGGAATTTCTTTGAAATTTTTGTCCTCTTTTGAACATCCTTTTAAACTTCATGGTAACCAATGCCAGATTTTCTTCCTCATAATCAACAACCTCAGTGGTCTTGAGAGAGACAGTCTTGTCTTTTTTGTTAGTTCCAATATCCTTCCCTTGACTTTTCTTCAGTTCATAGGTTGTTAAATTCCCAATGAGCATCCATAGCCAAGGTATCTAGGTATCTAGCTTCAGTGATTTCCTCAACTTTGCTTTGCCAGGATTCAGATAACACATTTAGGAGTTTTCTAACAGCTTTACCAGAAGGGATATCCTCTCCCAGAGAGTAAATTTTATTGAGAATAGCAGTAAACCTGGTGTGCATGTCCTAAATGGTTTCTCCTTCCTTCATTCTAAAATGTTCATACTTCCTGTTTAGATTGTCTATCTTGGCCTTCTTTACAGCAGTAGTGCCTTCATAAGCAGTTTGAAGAGTGTCCCATATTTGTTTAGCATCTTGATAGGAGGAAATTCGATTATATTCATCAGGTCCAATGCCATAAATCAAAATTTTCCTAGCCTTGGCATTGTTTTGAATAGCTATCTTGTCAGTAGCATTCCACTCTTTTCTATCCTTTGGGACTTGTTCCTTCCCATCAGCACCTGTCTTCATGAGGATGGTGGGACTATCTAGAATGACATTCCACAGATCAACACTTTCTCCCATGAGATGATCCATCATTCTATTCTTTTACCAGCCATAGTACTTGCCGTTGAACAAGGGTAGTCTTGTTTGAGAAGAGACTCCCTGAGCAGTTGGAGGGGAGGACATTAGATCCTTTTCAGGTGTTAACTTTTAATGAAAAGACCCGCTCTGATACCAATTGAAGAAAGTTGGTGCCCACTATTTATCTCAGGGACCACGTCCTTAGCACAGTTCCACTTAAAACAGTAAGTAAATTGACAAAAATTTACGTGGAAAACCTCCTCACTCAAGGAGTAAAAATCATGAACTCAATTTCACTAACAACTTCAAGTTTTATGATTACAACTCTATAATCAAAGGAACTACCTCTAGCACCTAACCTCAAACAATAAACTATTATTGTTTCTTCTCAACAACTCTCTCAAGAAGTCAAACTCACTTCTTGTTACAAGCCTCACAAACTCTCTCAAGAAGCCAAACTCACTTCTTGTTACAAACCTCACAAACTCTCTCAAGAAGCCAAACCCACTTCTTGTTACAAACCTCACAAACTCACAAACAATAGCTAACCTCTGCTATGTTTTCAACGCACGTGAACACATAAACTATATGAGAATTGCTTCCTCTGAATCTCCTTGTGCCTTTGAACTCCTGATGGTTGAGAATAATTCTCTCTCTGTATGAAAAAGGGTTGAACGAAAACCTTCATGCTCTGTTGCTTTTATAGAAGTCTCAAGCTCCCCTCTCCTTGATAGGAAAGGTACAAACCTTTTCCTTGTAGGACTTTGACACGCCTTTTGGACTCTCCTCTTCTTGATAGGAAAGCTTTCAACCTTTCCTTGTTTGACATGGACTGCCTTTTATAGTTAATTTTCATTATTGAATTGGGTTATTGATGTACTTATTTATTGGTTTTTTTTGCAGGTATGGCTGGTGATTCCTTTGTGCCTTCCCAAAATCTAGATCAGTGTACACCTATTCATTTGAATCTTGTGGTGAGTCTTTGTTTGATGTTTCTGATGGTGTTGTTATTTCTTGTGGTGCCAATGCAAATTGGTATAGAAATTTAAGTTGTACTTGTTGTATTTTCTGTTATTAATTTCTTCTTTATAATTACATAGAAGCTTTTCTTTGCCTACACTTGATAGGAAAGTGGCATGTGTAATTTGCAAAGGAGATAATGAGAATGATCAATTAGTATGAATTATACAGTTGTTTGTTGGGGTGGGAATGGTGCATTTTCGACTTATTTAACGAAAGATCTTTCTTTTGAATTTATTGTTGCGGGTTTAGGTTTTAGTTGTGGATTAACAAGTGGTAATATGTATCCTGCAGGTACTAAGCTTCCTTTACTAATGATTCTTCCACGTCCATGTGTTCAGAATACATGTGGTCATAGAGGTTACCTTTGGAGATCGCCTTGGGCGCTTCTCGACACAATAAGAATTCGTTATTCTTATAATTTAACTGTTGAGTGCTATTGCCATCAATTTTGGTCTTGATTTGCAAAATATATTTCAGTTGAATGCACTAAAAAACTTCGGGCTAAATGTTGTCAAGGCTAATATCTGTCTTGATTCATCTGGGAAACATAACACATTCGCCACCACAAAAGCTTAGTTCTTGTTGTGGGTTCCGATATATTGCGAGGTGATTTTTTTATGCCTCTTGTTTTTTTTTTGTCCTTGCAAATTATCAGTCACCAGATATCTAAAAATACTTTGAGATAAATCTTTTATTACTGTTGGGACTTGTTTCTAGATTCTGAAGAATATTTACTTGATTACTTCTCTAGGAGCTTTAATGCACCAAACTGCCTTTTTTTTTTTTACCTATACAATTATAACGTTTTATTGGGATGAAAATAATTTGAGTCCTGACATTACTTATCCTCAAACTTTTGGTCTAGCTATCTAATACAATTATTTTGTTATTCTGCAATGAAACTTTGGCACGATACTTTTTATTAAGTTGCTCGGAATAAAGATGCTTATAGATAAAAGGGCCATAAATCTAACTTGTCGCCCACATAAACATAAGTGCCAATACTCAATGGAAAAAAACCTTTGTGATTACTTTGTACGAAACTTCAACAGTACACATGTACCTCATGTTGTTAATTTATGTCTTAGGTATAAAAATTCTTGATTTTCCAGAGTGAGCGAAAAAGTCCATGTAATTTGATTTTTTGTTGCCAGTGAAAGTTTAGTCATTCACAAAAATTACAAAAAAGGATAGTAAAAACTGCATTAATATCCAAAACATGAAATATTATGTAAACATGAAAATGTTGAGCCCGTGCACAGTATGGGTGTCCTTCATCTAGTATATGTTAATAAATGGTGATAGTCCAATTTCAGTTCACAAGTTTCTAACGTATGGGAATATTCATGGTACAATTATATCCCACACATGATAAGATTCTAGTGATCAATTTGGTCACTTCATTTGAGGGGAAATAAAGAGGACACTTGGTGTCCATATCTATTTTTGGAAATAAAATATTCATACCTTTTGCTTTCCTTATTTGTTTGTCTATCTAAGTGGAATTATGTTTGTTGCCAAAAGGTATCCATTTAGGTCTGTTTATTCATACACTTGTTTGCTCATAAGGCATGTAGAGCCAAATGTTTCTGAACTGAATTAAAGTTTTTGCCTAGGACCACCAATAATGTTCTTGCAAAGGACAAACTCACTAACATATTTTGGCAAAATAGGTTAACGGCTATGTTGAAAAGTTGAGGGAAGAGTGCATTTCCATCATGAAAAATTCAACCAATCATAAGCACTCCGTGATTTGATAGAATAGACACTTCCATAAATAGTCTACATACATAAAACTTAATTTCATTTTCTTAGGGTTAATATTATAAATTGTTAATTCTTTTTTTTTTGGAGTCAAATAACCCACATTTTACTACTAACACCGAAACATAGAAATTACAACAGCTAGAGAGGCCAAGCCAAAGAAGAAAAAAATGCCAACTCATGTTCTAATTTTACAGTTTGACTTTCTATGTTTAGTCTCTATCAAAATTTGTTTGCTAATTACATGAGGTCTTGGTACTTTCTTGCCCTCCATATATGGTGCTCCGTCCCATTTTTTCTGGCATTTTTGATTTGACACAATTTTTAAGAAAAGAAAAAGACTTTTGAAACATATGATTTAAAATAATTCTTGAATATTTGTGTGATTGTAAATCATTTCATTAAGGATAAAAGAAAATTTTTAAAATTAATTTTTCTTGGTTATAATAAGGTGACATTTTTTTTGGGACGGACCAAAAAAAAAAAAGGTGTCACATAAAATGGGACAAAGAAAATATGTCATTAGTGTTCTCATTCATCAATCAACTATCAATTATTTACGTTTCAATCTCTGACTATGAAGTAATTAATTTATTGAAAGAAAAAAAAGGGGAAATGCAAAATAAGACGGAACTCCGATTTTAAGGGTATAGGGAAAAAAATTAATACTACTTTCTTAAATTTGAAATAACCAACGTTATTTTCGTGCGAATTAAGTCTTGTATTGATAGTTGAGAAAAAGAAAAAAAAAGTTATTTATAAGGTGTAAGGATACTCTTAGGATTGTTTGGTAAGGTGTATAAATATAGTATTGAATAGAGTGTATTAGTAATGCTGACATCAGATAATTGGGATTATTTCTTATGTATTATTCGGTTTAGCGTATTAAAGATTAACATACATTGCATAATTTTTTAAATGTTAATAATTGTGTTCTCAATATATTATTTTTATTTAATTAGCTTGAAGGAAGTCTTGACTTAACTGATAAAGTTATTGTCATATGATTAAGAAATTACGTGTCCGAATCGTGAAAATAATCTCTTATAAAAATATAAGATAAAATTGCTTACAATACACCGTTATGGTTGAATCATTCCATGGACTCGCATGTAAAGAAAATTTAATGCATTTTATTTAAGTGAAAATTATTGAATTTGATTGAATCAATATTGTGAGATTGCCTATGCCAATAGCCATGTGCCCATCCCCTACAGGCCTACACTTCCCTCTTTACAATTACATCCACGTGAACATGGAAACTAAAGAAGGAATCTATGCGGATATTCCTGGACAATTTGTCTACTAGAAAATAAAAAATTAACGATCGATAAAATTTCATAGTTAAACAGTAAAAATCTCATGCTAATTTTATTTAGCTATAAGTTAATGGTGAATTATAAGAAAATTTAATTAATTAAGAACATTTTAGCAACAGATTAATCGGAGATTGCCCGAAAATTCTATAGCTAACTCTATGTTTCCTTGTAGTATGTTATCAATATAACTTTTTTACCCTATATTTACCTCTTAAAAATATGTTATACCATATTAGGCTTGTTATTTGTCGCTATAGACCTTCTATAATGTAAACTATTTTCATTTCTAGTTCTAATGAAGTAGCTGAAAAATAAAAAGAATATAAAGAAAAATATTCATATAATAAAGCTAATTTCTCGATGGATTAACAATCCTTCCCATCCCATTGATCGTGAATAAGACACTCAAAAAGGAAAAAATAATTGATGACAAATATATGAGTCCCATGGTTCCAAAATTTATTTAAAAACAGAAAAGGTATCACGTGACAAATAAAGCAGGACCAGAGCATGACACTGTCATTGTAATTGTACATCACGTGTTGGTTTCAGTGTCGGAATTGAACAGGCCAGTACACATAAAGCATCAAGCAATGATGTTTTGTCAAATCATGGGTACTAAATTTAATGGGCAAATTCATAAATGCTTATATTATTAAGATTTTTTTCTTATCAAAAGTCATATACTTTTAACTATATTTTGTAATAGAAAATTATAAAACTTTCACCCTATTAATATATACTCCCTGTTTGGTTATGAAAATCAAATACCAAATTGAAGTTGGAGTTGTGTTTGATCATGAATATAAATTGAAGTTGTGAATTTCAGAATTTTTTAAAATTTTATGGCCAAACACCTTTTCTTGGATTCAACTCCAGAAAAAAATAAAAAAAATTCATGTTCAAACGCCCACTATATGTCAAAAATGCTAGAAAATGCAATTTTTTAATGAGTGGTACATTTTTTACTTTATATATTACTCTCTTCATATATTTTTACTTGTTCAGTATACTAAAAATAGTTGTTTAACTCACTCCTCACAATGATAACTTTGCTAAGAATGAATTTTAATCTATGCGAATAGCATCAATGTGGTATTTTATATAAGAGCGGTAATGGTCAAAATCCTCTTGTTTTCTTGCTACTAAAGTCATTGGAACTTTGGTCAAGAAATTCAATCCCAATTGAACCTGATTTTCTTATTTATTTTGACCTTTACCTGGTTTCACCTAATTTCGAAAGTCTTTTTCTTTTGAGCAAGTAAAGTTTCCATGTTGGGTTTTTGTTCCTTTATCCGTGCGTTTATGCCATAAACAAAGTTACTCAATAAATTCTTTTTGCACTTGAAATCTACTTCATACCCGCTTATCAACAATCGTCTGTGAAGGACCTGGTTCTTTTACTTCACACAAAAAACTTTTGCAACCCAGTTTCTTTGGACTTGATTTTTTTTAGTCATTTGTCAATCATAAACACTACTAATTTCTTATTTGAGATATGTTAAAAATCTGAATATTTTTCATGTTTGTTAATCATCAAAACTTTGAATTCAACATAACTCAATACCTGTTATTGAAAAATTTTACTATGAAAGAGGCACAATCAACAAAAAGTGCGTGAGACTCCATTAATTTTTTGACACATAGATAATGGGCCCTATTTATCTAATTTTACAATGAAAGCAATTAAGAGGAGAGAGAAAATTTATTTATTTTGTATTAAATAAATATATAGTGTTAAATATGCCTCTTTTTTTGTTAAATAAATTATGTTATATAAATATTAAAAAAATATCAATTTTCTTTGATTGGATTTATTTAACACAATTTACATATATACGTAGTAGCAAATTGAAAATCAAATCAAACAAAATTGATATTTTTTTTATTTGGTTTGTTTTACATTTTAGAAATTGATAAAAATTTGATTGGCTTGATTTTGGATTTAAGAAAAAAATAACTGGAAAAAAATGAAATATACAGTCTGTATGAAATATTTATTTAAAAATTATAATAGCGAGCGCACATGCACACGCACACATATTAATCAATCATGCACTATCATGTGGCTTTTTTCAATAAAATCTCATCTAGTCAATTAGTCAATCATTAGTTTTAGGGGTATTTTTAAGCTAAAACTAATTTTAAGGGTGTTTTTGATCCAATAGGTGGAAGGAGGATATTTTTTAGCTATTTATGATACGTTAAGAGCATTTTTTATCCTTTTTCGTTAAAAAAATAAAGAAAAACTTTTAAAATGTGTGGTCTAAAATATAAAAAATTTTAACCATAAATTATTTATTTAAGAGTATAATATATAGTATTTTATAATTAAATTATTATTAAATATAAAGAGATGAAACAACCTCTCTACTCCACGAGGTAGAGGTAAAATCTACGTATACTCTGTCCTCTCTAGATTCCACTGAAAATATTATTATACTAAATACAAAAGAAATGTCATTTTTCTTAATTGAGTAGAAAAGAAGTCATAAATTTGAATGAATAGAGTATTTATTAATAAAAATAAAATCAATATAAAAAATTAATGATGAATATTTTAAATAGACTTCTATAACGTCACAAAGAAAAAAATCATACTTTTACCTATATACATAGTAGCATTTGACCCCAAAAAAAAAAAAAACAGGCATATAATTTTTCATTTTCTCATATTTATTTAACACAATTTATTTAACAAAAAAAAGAGAAATATTTAACACTATATATGTATTTAACACAAAATAAATAAATTTTCTCTCTCCTCTTAATTGCTTTCATTGTAAAATTAAATAAATAGGACCCACTATCTATGTGTCAAAAAACTAATGGAGCCTCACACATCTTTTATTGGTTGTGCCTCTCTCATAGTAAATTTTTTCCCAGTTATTAATTACACACTTACATTACAAAAGCTAGCTTTTAAAGAAGTAAACTATTTACATACTTTCTCCGTCCCAATTTATATGATACCTTTTGGATATCGAAATTCAAACAAGTCTTTTTTTACCGTAATTTTTTTTTATGTCTTTTAAATATTTTGAATTGTCAATTATTGTGACTTACGGTACTTACGTAGTTTTCAGATATGTAAATTTTATTTCAAACAATTTAAATATTTCATGCCCAAACTCACGGTAAAAATTAAACTGTTTGACTATCGAACTTCAAACTGTGCCACATATATTGAGACTGAGGATGTAATTATTAAAAAGATTAAACATGAAAAAAGAAAAAGAGACTGAAGATGTAGGTACATGCAAAAAAAACTAGTAAACAAGAAAGGAAATTATCAAGAGGTTATAATTTGCTCTAAACTTGTAAGAAGAGCAGCTCTTAATCCATCTTCATCAGTTTCCAATAATCCTTGAGGAACTCTAATCACTAAATCTTGAAGCACAATGTTGTTGAAACATGAGATGTTGGCATGGTGGACATGTAGTTCAAGTTGTTTAAGAGCACACATCAATCTTGCTGATGGGTAATTCACATTTTCTGATTGAACCCTAATCATGGCATCTGGACCTACCATCTTCACTTCAATCTCCAATGTCTGGTTGTTTTTTGATCCAAATGTTGCACAACATGATGTTAGATAGTTTGTAACATTTGAAGTGGGAATTGTCTCGCATCAAAAAATTAGTCTGGAGGTTTTATTTACAAGTTTCAAACTTCTACAAATTTTAAATTAAATGAACTTAACATGTCTTTTCATGGAATAGGTAGGGCCTATTAAAAGACCATCCTATTAGGAGTTTCTTCTTGCTTATTGTTATGAATTACGAAAACATATCTGAACTATCATTTTTTTTCGCCAGTTTCACATTCTAATTATCAGTTGTTCTCTTTTTCTATCTGAACTATCACCACCTATGTATTAAAATCACATCTCAATCCCAACTATCATTTGTTACCATTTTCTACTGGAACTATTACCACCTATGTATTAAAACACATCTCAAACTCAACTATCAGTTGCTCTCCTTTTTTTACCTGAACTATCACCACCAATGTATTGAGACACATTTCAACATCAATTATCAGTTATTTCCTTTTTCTACCTGAACTATCACCAACTACGTATTAAACACATCTCAAAGATGATTAGACTAACCATCAGTTATTCCCTTTTCCTACCTGGACTATCACCATCTACTCAACTAGTTGTGTTTTAATACATATATACATGGTGATAATACAAGTAAGAAAAGAGAGCAACTGATATATTTGAAATGTGAAACTCGCACAAAAATGATAGTTCACCTGTGTTTTTTTACCA
The DNA here is from genome assembly GCA_003996215.1 of Jaltomata sinuosa. NCBI lineage: Eukaryota > Viridiplantae > Streptophyta > Magnoliopsida > Solanales > Solanaceae > Jaltomata > Jaltomata sinuosa. Next base: position 641,804 of record QJPP01000408.1, read on the forward strand.
TTATCTCTATTACTTCCTATGTCCATTTTTATTTGTCCAGTTAACTAAAAATAGATGCCCAACAGTACTTGTCCAATTTATAAAATCAAGAGATAATTTAACACTTGGTTCCTAATTTACCCTTGTCATTAACTATAGTCATTTTCCCAATGCAAATTTTCATAACACTGCATGTATTATATTCAAAAGATGATATAGTAAAATTGTCTTTCTATTTATAGCTTCTTAAGAGTATGTCAAGTCAATAATGGACAAATAAAGTTGTATATGTTTTAAGAAAAAGAAAACCTTACATGATCCTCCGAAGTGGTAGTAGAGCTTTGATTGTGCTCTAAGTAATTGTTATGAACTTTTGATTCTAATTCATCCACTTTGGCTTTCAATTCATTGATATAAGCCACAGCATCTGATAGCAATGAGGCTTTGTCCATTCTCGTTACGTGTGGAACCGCCGCGCGCAACGCGTAGAATCGGTGGTTCAGTTTCTCTCTTCTCTGCCTCTCCGCCTCTACGTGGTTTCCTTGTTTGTCACTAATCTCTCTCGCCTTTCTCCCCCTTTTCTTCAAGGTCCTGCTCTGTAGAGGCAAATTCTGCATTTTAAGTTCAGTAGGTTCGAAATTTGTGATGGAATCAAGAATTCTGTAGAGCGCTTGGCTATGGATAGTTTTCACTTTTCTCAGGAATATTATTTCAGAAAACTGTTTAGACATAGAATTGTTACAATGTTTGGAATTTTGAAATTTTAAAAACTATAAAAAGCTGTTTTCACGATTTTCAAATCCCTCACAAAAATCTAAAAATAATTTCAGTTTTCAAATACGATTTCAATTTCCAAATATCATTTTCAACTTGAAAACAAATACTTACTATTTGTTTCTCCAAATTTTACAATTTTTATGTCCAAACGCGTACTAACTTGGAGATTTTTTTAGTAAAAGCAAGAATGATGCTCATACATGTAAATGACTTTGGGTTATATTTTTAAAAGACTTCAAAATTTAATTATGTACAGAAAAAAAATTACTTTTCATATATTTGCACAGTTTAGTTTCTCAGTAAAGAGGATTCAATTTAACCACGTTCATTGTATGTAGATGACTTTTTATATATATATTTTATCTAAAATATTAGGGGCAGGAGAATGAAATTACAAAGTGGGGAACTAACTGAGCTACTAAGGAGAAGGAAATTACAAGGTGAGAATGGAACCCTCACCAATAAAGTGAAAATTTCAAGTAGTCAATCAATTAAGCTATTAAGGGAAAGGAAAGTAAAAGTTCAGATAGTCAATCAACTGAGTTACTAAGATTCTCCGTTTAAGCAACTCACCTTAACTCCAACTCTGCTTTCCTGCACAGGATAATCTAGCAATGAAGCAAAATGGGCTGTTGTACTTGTACCTACCACCACTTCACCTTTCTTTGGCTTCCCTTCATGCTTTATGCTACTACTATTGTTCTCTGATTCTTCCAAACAAGTCACAAGACCAAAATCAGCAAAAGAAATGTCCTTTTCATTTAACTGAATTGAACCAATTTCAAAATCCGAGGCCAAGAACAGAGACTTGACTTGTTGAACCAAGCTCAAGTCCTGTTTAACCACAGTGCTCGAGCCCAGTTCGAGCACACCACTTAAAGTGGGTATATAGACAAAAGTATTAATCCCATGAACATTATAACCTTCTTTAGCCCTTTCACAATTGCAAAACTCAAACTGTTGAGCCCCTGCTAGCCACACAAAAGAATTAGTACTAAATGATTTTCCAACAACTCCGTCACCAACAGAGAAAGACTGAGCCAGAGACATTAAATAGAACCATTCGACGCCTTTATTATTGGTCTCCCCATTGAAATGGCCATCACCCCATGTTAAAGAAAGGCGATTATTCGAAATTTGCCAGAAAATGGCATACTCCCAATAATTAGAATAATAATTTGTTTGATTCTTGACAATATATTGAAGACTCTGTTGAAGGCTTGTTGATGGTTGTTGGTAATTTACTTGAGAAATTAAGGAAAATGAGGAGGAGGAGGAAGAGGAAAAGATTAGTTCATCCATTTTTGGTAATTTGCTTTGGATATTGAAGCACATACAATGAGGCAAACCATGAACTCAACTTATATACAGGCTCATACTAAAGATTAGTGTTTCCTCTGTCTAATTTATGTGACGGTGTTCAGATTCTGAGAATCAAATGAATTATTCTTTGATTGTAAATTGTTGATATGCATTGTAAATATCTTTGAGTTATTAATTATTATAACTTATAATACTTTTTACGTAGTTTTTGAATATGTACCTTTTATTTTGAAAATTAAAAGATTTTGTGTCCAAATGTACTGTCAGAATTAACAAGTTTGAATCTCGAAAAATAAAAAGTGTCACTTAAATTAGGAAAGAGGGAGTACTATCTTTTTAAGTACTTTATCCATTCAAATTTATGTGACATATATAGTATAGTCCGTTTGGCTAAACTCCAAAAGAATATATATTTTGAAAAATGCTTTTCGTGTTAGACGTATTTACCGGGAAAAAAATACTTTTGAAAAGTAACTATTTATGTTTGATTAATCATATCATATAATAGTAATCAAACATAAATACTGAAAGTGAAAACTCCAAAATATCAACAAAAAAGAAAAAAAGGTTAAAGAAAAAGCAACAAAAAAGAAAAAAATTGTGAAAAAAGTACCAGGGATTTTCTTTTTAAAAAAGAGTTGTAATAAAAATTTGTTAATATATATATAAAGAAGAGGAGCAAGGAATTTTATTTTATTTTTAAAAGAGTTGCAGTAAAGTTTTGTTGTAAAAAAAAGAGCTAAAACAGTTTTTTTTTGGTTGAAAGAACCGCCAAAATAAAAAAAGAAAAAAAAGAAAAAAGAGGATCAGCGAATTAGGGAGAAGCTAACGGCCACTAAGTGGCATAGTATATTTAGTGGTTATTTAAATGAAATTAGTTTGACCGTGTGTGACATTTCTATCTATTCCCCTTTAAATTTTACAAAAAAAAAAAAAAATCATGCTCGGCCTGAAAAGATTGTCCATACCATATGAAATCTATATATATATATAAAGCAGGCTTTTCAACTCGCTGATGTGGCGCTCTCTAAGGCCTCAATTCTTATTTATCTTTTTTGTGGTTTTTTTGACATTTTTTCTAATTTTAAAACACATAAAATTTCACCTTAAATATTAAATATAGTCATTTAATTCTTTTCATCATCAATGCTATTAGTATAGTCAGATTTATATCGTTTTCTTAAATAAATTCTTTTTCTTTTTTTGACCTTTTTCTAATTTTAAAAGACATAAAATTTTACCTTAAGTATTAAATATAGCCATTTAATTTCATTCATTATCAATGCTATTAATATGACCAGATTTATATTATCTCCTTAAATATTTTATTTTTTTTGTCAATACACCACTATAATTATTTAGTCTTTTCAACTATCAAAATCAAATGAATGTTCATAGACCCATATCACTCTTCCTTCAATGTTCGTTTTTCACATTGAAAGATAATTTTTATTAATTTTAATTGAGGTCAATCAATATTGTCCATTATGATCATTAAATATGATAATAATAGTGGATTAATTTTTCAACTCATGCTCATCTTTTTTCTCTCTATAAAGCTCAAGTCTAATCTTTTTGGGTTGCATAATTTATCAATATATAGATTCAAATGAATCACAGCATGCAAACAATATTCAAAATCTGTTTCAAAAATGATTTGCTTCCAAATCTCATGCCAACATAAGGCCACGGTAGATTTATAGTTTTTGACTTGTATTGTATAGAATATAAATATTGATTGTGTTTAGTGTATTAGATTCTGATCTTTCTCTCCTTTTTGATTTTATTGATTTTAATTTTGTATTATTTTTGCAGGTTGATTGGTATGTGTAGTTGCAACATTTGAATTATGAAGATATTGTTATGTCGTATTTTAATGGTATTTCTTGGAGCATATTAAATTGTATGAAAGTTGTAATATTAACTTTTATTTAATTTTGTTGATCATAAATAAAACTATGTATTGTTGAATTTTTTTTTATTTTTTTAATAGTTTTTGACTTGTATTGTATAAAATATAGACATTAATTGTGTTTAGTGTATTAGATTCTGATTTTCCTCTCCTTAAATATTTCACCTTAAATATTAAATATAGTCATTTAATTACTTTCATCATCAATGCTATTAATATAGCCAGATTTATATCGTTTTCTTAAATAAAACATTTTTCTTTTTTTGAGCTTTTTCTAATTTAAAAGACATTAAATTTTACCTTAAATATTAAATATAGTCATTTAATTTTTTTTCATTATCGATTTTATTAATATGGTCAGATTTATATTATCTCCTTAAATATTTTTTTTTATCACTATACCACTATAATTATTTAGTCTTTTCAACTATCAAAATCAAATGAATATTCATAGACCCATATCCCTCTTCCTTCAATGTCCGTTTTTCACATTGAAAGATAATTTTAATTAATCTTAATTGAGGTCAATCAATATTGTCCATTATGATCATTAAATATGATAATAATAATGGATTAATTCTTCAACTCATGCTCATCTTTTTTCTCTCTATAAAGCTCAAGTCTAATTTTTTTGGGTTGCATAATTTATCAATATATAGATTCAAATGAATCACAGCATGCAAACAATATTCAAAATTTGTTTCAAGAATGACCTGCTTTCAAATCTCATGCCAACATAAGGCCACGGTAGATGGTCCAGAATTCAGCCACATTCTTAGTTATACAATGCAAATTTTTTTGAATTTTGAAAATGCTGAAAGTTGTAATATCAATTTTTTAAAATTTTGTTGATCATAGTTATAACTATGTATTGTTGATTTTTTTTTTATAGCTTTTGATTTGTATTGTATAGAATATAGATATTGATTGTGTTTAGTGTATTAGATTCTGATCTTTCTCTCCTTTCTGATTTTATTGATTTTGATTTTGTATTTTTTTGCAGGTTGATTGATATGTATAGTTGCAACATGTGAATTATGAAGATATTGTTATGTCGTATTTTAATGGTATTTCTTGGAGCATATTAAATTGTATGAAAGTTGTAATATCCAAAAAAATAAAAAAATTGTTGATCATAATTAAAATTATATATTGTTGAATTTCTTTTTCTTTTTTTAATAGTTTTTGACTTTCATTGTATAAAATATAGACATTAATTGTGTTTAGTGTATTAGATTCTGATTTTTCTCTCCTTTTTGATTTCATTGATTTTGATTTTGTATTTTTTTTATAGGTTGATTGGTATGTGTAGTTGCAACATTTGAATTATAAAGATATTTTTATGTCGGATTTTAATGATATTTCTTGGAGCATATTAAATTGTATTTGTTTTTTTTTTTTAGTTTTTGACTTGTATTATAGAAAATATGAATATTGATTGTATTTAGTGTATTAGATTCTGATCTTTCTCTCTTTTTGATTTTATTGATTTTAATTTTGTGTTTTTTTTGCAGATTGATTAGTATATGTAATTGCAATATTTGAATTATGAAGAGACTGTAATGTTATTTTTTAATGATATTTCTTGGAGAAATTATGAATTAGGATGTTAAAATCATCAGAAATGATAATCAATATATCATTATCTTCCTGATAAAGTTTTAATTGATCAAAATACTCTATGTATCTATAAATTATCTTTCAATCAAAAAAAAAATTACATCTTCAATTTTATTTATATGAAAAGAAACATATATATGTCAAGTAATTTTTTTTTAATTTTATTAAATTTTTTACATCTAAATCATATACAAAAAATCATTTTTCAACATTTCATTTTCTATTTAGTTACGTACCTTTTCTTCTTTTTTTTGATTAATTTTAAATAGTGAATTAAATTTTTATCTCTATAATATAAAATTGAGCAAAGTATTATTTAGGAAGAAAAAAAAAACTTCATTTTATCCTATTTTCTATGAATTTTACCAATTTTTACTATTTATGTGTCAATAACTACTTCAATCTCTAATTAAATTAAACAATTGATATATATTAATGTCTTACCTTTTTATATTCTAGCAAGGAAAGGCTTTTATATTATCATTTGATAGAAGAAGAAAAAATAAATGTTTCATTTTGTCATTGAATCTTCATTTCATGTGATGAAAATATTTAATCATTCCTAACTGAAGATTGTTTGTTGTCACTTCTATGGGTGGCACAAGTACTACATTTTGCTACTATCAAGTTTTAATTTTTATTTATTTTTTTGCTATTAAAATAGCCTTATTATTTAAACTTTAGCAGAAAATTAATCACTCAGAAAAGCGAATTCGCAGTTTTTCAAATTTTGACAACCCAATGAGCCTAACCTGCGCTCAATTCATACAAAATGGAGAAAAAATTTCAACTTCATAAATCAATCGAGATGAAAAAATTACAGGAGGTCATTAGCTTAGTATATAGATTATAGACATTGCAGGGTCATAATATTATCCGTTTAGCTATGAAAATTGTGAAATTTTTAAAAAGTAATATTTATTTTCAAAGTGAAAATTGATGGTATTTGAATATTAGAGTTGTGTTTGGCTATGAATATAAATTAAAATTATTTTTGCATTTTTTTGAGTGATTTGTTGAAGTGAATGTTTTTCAAATTTTGAAATTCAACTTCAAATTAAATTTCAAATTTTTTTAAAATTTTATGACCAATATGATTTTCGAAATTCAATATGCTTATAGAAATTTATGACATAAGGAACTTCAATCATTTAATTAGATTGGAGAATTTTGATATAGAGAGAGTTATCACCTTTTAAAATTTTAATTCTCTCAACTTTTAAGATATCACAAATAATTTTAATGTCAATGCAAGATTTCTTAATTTTTTGTTTTATAACTTAAAGTCTCCTCTTGACATAATCATCTGAAAAAGAAAGAAAAAAAATCTAATATTGAAGTTATGAAAAATTTGCAGATACTATTTTTATTTTTTAGAGGCTCTAATTAATCTTTCCAAAAAATAATTTGTTTAGGTATATTGCAACATCAATTGCTATTAAAAAAATCGATTAAAACGCTCCATTAAAAAGGAAAAAAATGTATATGAAATACATTTTAATTTTCTAACTGATATGATTACGACTTTATCTGCTTAGTTTATCTTATTTATATAATCACACGAAGTATAGATACATTCACTATATATCTACTATAATAAGGATAAGTTTATCAAAGGATTCTAAAGTTTCTTAAAACATTTCATGAAGTTCTAAAATTAATAAAAAACAAAAAAAATCATCAGTAAATATTTTGAATAATAATAAGAAATTAATGCAAGATATTAATCGAACAGTAAAAACTGATATCCAAATGCTTTTTACAGGTGATTTTTTTTAATTATAATTAACTATTAAATGAGAACAAAAATTAGTTTACATTGAATGTTGACGAGAAATTAGGACTTGGAGTATCTTTTTTTTCGAGTCTACATTTTTTTTAATGAAATTTTGTGTTTAGGACTCAAAAAATATCTTCTAGCTAATCATATTTTATATATTTTTAGATGTATAAACGATATACATTTAATATTATACGATAAGCAACTGAGATTGTTTCAAAATTTTAATATATGTTGATAAAAAAAATAATGTTAACAAATTTTGTGTTTTTTTCTTTCAGTGTTCTACTTGCCTAAATTATTTTTAGTATGATATTGTTAGACATTAGTTTTATATATGAGAACGCAACCTCATAGCTTTTCTTCTGCCTTGATTAATTATTTTTAAAAAAATAATAATTATAAATATACAAATAACTTCATAAAATACCAGCGTGAAGCGCGGTCAAGTTCACTAGTATGTACAATAAAGTAAAGAGTTCACAATAAATATAGTCAAGTTTTCTTTACAAAAAAAATAGCCCAAAAATGAACTAGCCACAAAAAAAAAATTACAAAAAAAATAGTCGCACGTATATGTAATGTATCGATAGTGTATAAAAGTTATGTAATGTATCAAAATTGTATAAATAGTGTATAAACGTGTATCAATATTGTATAAAAGTTATGTAATATATCAAAATTGTATAAATAATATATAAACGTGTATCAATATTGTATATATAGTGCATAAACGTGTATCGATATTGTATAAATAGTGTATACAAGTGTATCAATCTTTTTTTTTCCCAGTCATTAAGTCTCTAAATGGAAGCACAATAAACAACAAAGCTTTCAACCATCAATACAACCTCTCCAAACAAGTTCTTTCAATCTCGACAAACTCAAAATCTCCTCTAAACCGTCCCAAATTTTAGATATGAGCTCCCCTCGATGTTTTGAGTCTTTTGATATATAATTTGCTCAAAACAATTCACGTTTGCGGTACGTAATTTTTTAAAAAAAAAACATAAATAAAAAACGAAGAAGAAGCACACGAAGAAGAAGCAACATAAGAAGAAGAAGCAGAAAGGAGAAGCAAATGCCGAAGGAAGAAGCAGAAGAAGAAAGTAGAAGCTGAAGCAGAAGGATGAAGAAGATGACGACGAAGAAGAAGACGGAAGGAGAAGATATTATTTTTTGGGTAAAAATTTAGCCGAGTGGCTATTTTGTTTAAATTTCCCTTATATTAAAGAATAACTAAGTTACTATTATTATTTACTAGTAAATTTTTATAAATTATGTGTACTTGAAAATTTGTAATAATAAATATTTATTTATAAAAGGAACATGAAAATTTGTGATTTATTGATGCAGTGTCTTAGGATATTGTACTATCCTATTTATGAATTATGGTTTGCTTATTTCATAACATTTTGTAAGAATTTGAAAAAAATTATTAGTTTTCACAATTTGTAGGATTTTCGTGTTTATGAAAAAAAAAATTAAAACTTATAAATATATGTTCAAACAAAATTTTAACTTTATATCAAATAATTTCATATCATAATTTTATATCATATGTCCAAACGGGTCCTAAATTACATTGAAAATCTATATTTGCCCAAAAGGAGAATAATGAAAAGAAGATACTGAAATCACGTATCCTCAACTCTCACAGAGTTTTAAATAGCTATGGAGTTGGAGAAAAAAAACGTGACTCTTAAAAAAATTGTATTTTAAATTAATAATTTATATATTTTAAGTAAATTTTATAAGAAAAATATTAAATTCTAACTAAAATTACTGAATTTGATGGAATTCGTAATGATGAAAATTGATAAATTTATTTAGAAGGAGACAAATCAATATGATACTAATTATTATCTAGCATAAGAAGGTACAAACTAAAAATATGAAAAGATTTACTGATGTAGGAAAACTTTTTTTATAGATATGAAATTTTCTTCTGATAAATTTAATCCGTGTAATTTACGATTTTTTTTAAAAAAAGATTGTATACCAAAAAAAAGGCATATAATTATTTATATTGCCCCCTCTAACTCTAATAAGTTACAACTACATCTCTATCCTAGATTTTTTTTTAAGAAAAAATTAAAGTTGGAAACAAAGTGATAGATGTCCAAACGTCATATCAAGAATTATGTTATTTATATATGATTATTACATTGTCATTTTTGGCAAATAATTGAAGCCTAGGACTAGGTGTATTATTTTAAGAGGAGTTTTATAAATGTACATAGTACATAGTAGTACAATATATAATCCTCTGCCAGTTATAAAATAGAGAAGTACTGGAAAACGTTTTCAATTAATCATATTTTAAAATTTTTATTTCTAAGCTAATAGTATACCACTAGGCAGTTTGCCTACTGGCTGATTTTTTTTGTTTTTTATCAATAATAGATCTTTTCAAAAATAAGTTGTCCACATCATGCATTTATTTAAAAAAACGAAGAAGAGAGTTAAAAAAGTTAAAGGGTAAATTATACAAAGAGCCAAAAATTCTTATCATATCTATTAATTTTTTCACAGTTTTATTTTAATTATTTAATATATCACAATAACCCTAAATATGCGAATACATATTGTAACCTACAGATACTCTCAGATACATGCGGATACATATTGTAACCCCTCAAATACATGTGGATATATGTTGTAATTCTCCAAATATATGCGACTAAACCCTGATACATGTAATGTATGCGATATATTCGAGACTAAATCAGGTATTTAAATATTTTTTAAGTAATAAAAAGTATAGTTCACTAAATTAGTGATCAAGAAAATAATTAATTCATATACTAGTGGATTTTACGTAGTTTACTCAAAATTAAATTGAACTCCGACTTGTTATGAGACATAACAAGAGTAAACATTAGTACTTATTAAACCTCCTCTTTTTGTGGGCTTACTCAGTAGCCTTTGTTTTGGGCTTTGATAGTAGCCTTTTGTTACTCTCTTGGACTGCTACCCCCCCCCCCCCCAAAACCCCGCACCCACATAAAAATAATAAAAAATATTTTAATATAAAAAAAAATTCTGACAAAAATAATTCTATTTAAAATACGGAAGAACTTATAAAAGTGTCAACCTCATGATACATTCCTTTGTTTTCAACTTATAAAAGTTTGATCTCATGAATTCTTTTTTGGTTTTAAAATTTCATCGAATGATACGTTTCTTGTTTTGAGCTTATAAAGATTTCAATATCATGAATTTCTTTCTTGGTTTTGAAATTTCAATAAATTTTTGAACCTCGTGATGTGTTTCCTTGATTATGAAACTCCATCAAAATATTTGAAATTCATGATATATATGTTTTTATAAAGGTTTGAACCTCATGAATCCTTCCTTGGTTTTGAATCTCATGAAGCTTTCCTTGGTTTCCACTTGGTAATTCTTCGAATTTCAGTAGCATTTGTTGGAGTTATTCGGTGTTTTAGTATGAGGGTTGTTTTGTCCAAAATAATTTTTATGTCAAGAGAGTGGCTAAATGTTAATCGTTTTTAAAATAGTGAAATACATGTCCAAATGGAACTTCGATTTTCAAATACAATTTTTCAATTTCGACTTCAATGACTTTTTTTTTTCAAATTTCAACTAAATCTATGTTGTAACGCCTACTTGTCTAGGAGGTCAAGATTCACATCACCTTCTATATATTAGGGACTTTTATAAAAATACCAACACAATCTTTTTAGAGGAACTTTCATAACCAACTAATAGGAATTTAATCAGGCTCTCATAGCTATACTTTGCCTAATTACAATTCGTAGCAACATTTTCATACTATTGCAAATATATCATTTAAGTTAGTGTAACAAAATAGTATATTACTGGTCAAATTTCATTATTATATATTGTTGCAATATACTATTGCACATTATACCAAAAGTTTTTCTCTTTATTTTTTTCTTAATCTATTGTATGTTGTTGTAGTATGCTACTGCTGCAGTATACAGTCGAAGTATATTATTGTAATAAACAATATATTACAGTAGTATATTTTTACATCAAACTGTATACTGTTGCAGTAGAGGCAACAACATTTCTTCTTTGATTTTTAGCTAAAAAATGCGATCCCAAGCACCTCAAATCAACTCCAAATGCGATCAACTTTATATATGAACTTTCCTATAATGTAATAGAAATAATATTTTGTAATATTCACTTCAAATCAAACAATAAATAATCTGTCATGCCCCCCAAATTGAGGTGGAACGTGATTGACACCCAATTTGTACTATCCGTCAAGTGAACCATGAACTAGTTGGCTGAAGGTCTGTTTTGAGAAAACGTAACATTCAAATAGCTTCTAATAAACAAGAAAACATGTTTTATAAGTATCATAAAAATCATATAAAGTCGGAAAATTGAGTTACATCTTTGAAATTAACTTTAAATTTCTGAGTAAAAAAGAGTCTTACGTGATGATATGACAATACACACGAGGGAGTGTCGATCTATCTACCCAGTAAATAATATCCCTAGGGCGGGTTGGGGCGGGTGCGGGGCGGGTTGGAGCTTAACCCGCGAAACTTTAACCCACCTCGCCCCACCCTGCAAAGCATTTTTTTCTATTTTTAACCCGCCCTGCCCCGCAAAGACCCCCCTGCCCCGCCCCGCTAATTAAAGTGATTCTCTAATTAATTCTCATTAATTTTTGCCTAGATACAGCAAATGTCCTATGCTGACTTATGAATTACAACTAGCACTGTAATACTTATTTAACCTTTTGTTGAAGAATTTTTCTCTAGACAAGAAAAGCAACAAAATAATACTACTCCCTCGTTTGGTTAATTGGTGTACAAATTCTAAACAAATTTTCAGAAACTAAAAGTCAATTTTATTCCGCATATGAACAATTCTTATTTTAAATCATGAAAAAAGATACTTGTTTAAACCTTAAACAACCATCAAACCCGCCCCGCCCCGCCCCGCCCCGCCCCATTGCCATCCCTAAATATCCGTATACGAGTGTGAGGTAGCTAATCCTGGCTCTTGTGGCACTCACACAAGGGGAGGTTGGCTAGCTCTTCCGCATCGAATGTTGAAACTGAAAGCTAAGCTAAATACAAATATCACAACAAATGACACATAGCAAGTAGTGATACATCTAAGCATGTTGTACTGTCACAATTTCATTTAAAATCTCACTGAATAAGAATAGAGTGAATTGAATACTAAAGCCCAATAAGACATGGCTTAGGAATTTATCAAACACCTAGAGCACATAGATTCTAATGGAATTCCCCATTTGGAGAGTAACTCTTAACAATTTGGCCTCGTGTACAGAGTCTTACCTTCCATTTCTGTCAAGAGGTTATTGCGCGCTTTCACGAGATAAAAAAAAATTCAACTATAAAAATGGAAAAACAAGTCTAAAACACACACTAAACATCTCGGATCACATCCCAAACTAGGGGTGTTCACGGTTTGGATAAAGCCGATCCAAATCGAAAAATCAAACCAAATCAATTAAATAAATTGATTTTTATTTGGTTTGGTTTGGTTTGGTTTTACATTTTTAAAAACTGATAATATTTGGTTTGGTTTTTGATTTTGTTCAAAAAAATCGAAGAAATAATCGAACAGAACCGATAAATTATATACATATATTTTATAATTATATATACATAATATATTATTTTTTTATGAATAATTTTAATTATCTTATATGTGTTTTCATCAATATTTATTTATATTTTAAATATTTTGTATTAGAGTACTTCATTTTATTATTTTATGTAGTAATTTCACAATGTATGTTTTTTCTTTTTGAAAGAATTATTGTTTTTTTTTCCGTTTGAATGAATCGTTTATTTTATTTTCATGTATGGTTAATCACCGAACAACCGAACTGAAACCGATAACAACCAAACCGATAAATGTATATTATATTTGATTTGTTTTGATTTTAATAATTTAAAAATTGATTATATTGATTTGATTTTAATTTTAATTAATAACCGACTCAAATTGATCCGGGAATACCCCTATCCCAAACCAAGTCAACAATTCCCAAATGATATTATTGACTTTTATAAGGTCTCAATACACAATTTAAAACCTTAAATCTAAAAATGAATGGTTGAATTGTTATATTGGACCAGTAATCTTCTCTTATTAATTTAGCGAAAATTGTGCTCTTTGTTCAGTTCATGTCCCAACTAGAATATTATACTTGAGATAAAAAAAAATCTTATGATGAGCTTGAGTTAGCTAGCAAAAGAACAATCCTCAGGAATCTTACATTAAAGATAAATTATTCGAATGCTATTAAACGATAAAAATAGTCTATTTGAACAAGGCACATGCATCACATGTAAAGAAGACGGTGAAAAATTTATAATGAATTTTTCCGTTTCGACCTATACTTTGGCCTTTCGTGTTTTCATCGTAGGTTACATATTCTGGAGAGTGCGATATTGTGGATTTTTCAGTCTTCTCACGTATAGTAACAGGAGACTAGGGGTGTGTTGGTATGAAGGAAACTATTTTCTGAAAATTTTTTTTTTTTTTTTAATTTTCCTTAGAAATTCTCATATAATTAGAAAATATAGAGAACTTTTAGTACTTGTATTTTTATTTCCCTTAAAAGGTGGATCATTTTGAACTATTTCACATTATTTCATCGAATAGGAAAATCATGAACATGTCTCAGGTTCAAATTTCACCAGAAATAAAATTATTAGATGATTTTTTTTCATCTGTCTATTTTTTGGTGGACAGAGTTACCTGATATTTATTGCTGATGGAAGATACCAGGTATCCCGTGAAATTAGTCGAGGTGCGCGCAAACTAATTCAGAAACCACGGTTATAAAAAAATCATGAACAAGAAAGTGAAACATCAACAGGAGACTAGGGGTGTGTGTTAGGTACGAGGGAAAATATTTTTTGAAAAATATTTTTTAAAAAATTTTTCTTTAGAAATTCTTATATAATTGGATGATATAGAAAACTTTTGGTGTTTTTATTTTTATTTTCCTTAACATTGGCTTGAATTTTTTTATTTTAAATGGAGAAATGTGATCATCAGTGAATCCCAATTTGTTTAGAATTGAGGCGTAATAATTATTGTCAAATTACTTTATTTGAAACTAAAGTGAATCTGCACAAGTTGAGACCTATCTGTGATAACGCTGTCTCACAGCTCGTTGATTTATTAGCCTACTAATCAATGCATTAAAAATATACTTATAATCCCACGATTCCAACCTAATTCTCAATGAATATATATAATTATAATTGATATTAACATATTTTATTGCCCAAGATTAAAATATGTAGCACCTAACCAGGGGCAGATTTAGGGGGCAGCGATAAGGTATTTTTATTTTATTTTGTATATACATATAGATTTTGAAGCTCCTAAGCATAATATTGGAGGTTGATGCAGTAGTTTAGGGAGTTCAAAATTCACCTTGAGGTTCCAAGTTTAAATCTTAGGCACATTATTTCATCGAATAGGAAAATCATGAGCAGGGTCTCTTGGGATCAAATCAAACACACGATGATTTCTTCTCACCTGTCTAAGTTTTGGTGGACAGATATTGATGGAAGGTAGCGTGTATCCCATGAAATTAGTTAAAGTGCGTGCAAGTTAATTCAAACACCACAATTATAAAAAAAATATATGAAAACAAAAGTGAAACATCAACTTAATTTAGATGTAAGCTAAATTAATTTAGTTTAAAATGTGTTACGTTCCTATTTCGCTGTCCCAATTGCAATAGTATTACATCATTTTCATCACCATAATAAAGTTATGTATTATTGAGAATGTGACATCCAACCACAAAGATATCACTGGATGAATATAATATTTTCACTCTGAATCAGAAATCTTTGATTCAAATTTTAAGAATGAAGAAATTCTAACGCTTTCTCCTAAATATAGAATACTGGATAGTTAATATTCTTTGGTTATTCGTTTTCTGATTTGAGTTTTCAAATTAGAGTGAATCTGCACAAATTGATACCAATCTATATATGACACTATTATTTTAATTAAAGGTCTTAATTTTTCCAAACATTTTTCGTTAAAATTAAAGTTTGCCATTTCTTCTTTTCAAACAAAATTAATTATGTATAATGTGGACACAAAATCTTTTTCATATATGTGTAAGGTATCTATTTTCCTCTATGGCACTCCATAATTGATAAGGACACATAAGACATGACAAGAACAAACTTCCACAATATAATGGTGTATAGTTCAAATGAAAAAACAAACTACTATAAGAACTATATTTTTTCTTTAAATTATCAAAACGTGCTAATTGTAACAAATTATTCCCTCCATTATCTCTTAGTTTGACTATATATGCACAAAATTTTATAATATACGTATGTAATACAGTAATAGTGCCGGCTTTCGGGTGAAGCTGGTGATATTTTTCAATAATAATAGGTTTATAATTTTTATTTTTTTTTAAAAGTTAAGTATTTTAAATTGAAAAGTAGAAATTATAATTTAAAATAAATGAAAAACTTCAAAATAGATTCAAACAACTCGAAGCATATAAAAATATTTTTGATTCTCTGTCTAATGATAAAAAATTGAAACCGCTAGCTGATAATAAGAGTAAATTCCCTAAATGGTCACCCAAGTTTTGAGAATTACCTTCAAATATCACTTTTATTTTATTTAGGACCAAAATATCACTCAATTATCACTATTTTCCTCAAAAAATACTAAACACCTCAAAAGTCCCTTCTCTCCTATTTGGTATGCCATGTCATTAAAGTCTTATTTTTTAATAATAAGCATATTTAACTCATCATACTCATTTAACCAAAATTATAATCTTATTCTTCTTTTTAAAAAAATACATTAGTTTATTAAGAATGATTTTTCATGCTTAGGAATTCTTTTCGGTACGCAATTTTTTTTTCTAGAGTTATTTTCCTAAATAATCACTCATATTTTGGAAATCTCCAAAGACAATAATATCACTCAATTATCACTATTTTTTCAAAAAATATTAAGTACGTCAAAAGGTTCCTTCTCTTCTATTTGACATGCCATGCATTTAACCATCATTTAAAAAAAAAATACACCTGTTTAACTCATTAAACTAATTTAACCAAACTCAAACTCATATCTCTACTAAAAAAATTATAAATTACATGGAAATTTATTTGGAAATTATACCAAAAAAAATCACAGATAATTTTATTTCCTACAGATTTTTCTATCAAACAAAATTAAATAAAAAAGCCTTCGTAGGCAATTATTACTTTGAGGATTTTTGAAATTTTTAAGCAAGTTATATGAGGATTTTAAGCAAGTAATTGCCCATAAAAATATTCAAATAAATTCTTAAGGTTGACATAGACAAAAGTTTATAAAAAAGAGAAATTTATTACTATTTAACTTTTATTTTCAATTTAATCTCTTCATTTTTATTCTTTCATGACTATTATATTATATTATAATAGTCACAAAGAGATTAAATTGAAAATAATATTAAAAAAAGAGATTAAATTAAAAATAATATAATATAATATTATTGTTTCTTCAAAATAAAAGTGTAGGAAATTCTCAAAACATGAGTGACTATTTAGAAAAATAACTCTGGAAATAAAATAAATTTTAAGTACCGAAAAGGATTTCTAAGCATGAAGGATTATTCTTAATAAACTAATGTATTTTTTTTAAAAAGAATAAAATTATAATTTTGGTTAAATGAGTATATTGAGTTAAGTAGGTTTATTATTTAAAAATGAGACTTTAATGACATGGCATGCCAACTAGGATATAAGGAGGTTTTTGAGGTGTTTAGTATTTTTTGAGGAAAATAGTGATAGTTGAATGATATTTTGGTCCTAAATGAAATGAAAGTGATATTTGAAGGCAATTCTCAAAATTTGGATGATCATCTAGGGAATTTACTCCTGATAATAACATGAAAAAAAACATGAAATCTCTCTATCTAATGATAAAAATTGAAACCACTAGCTAATAATAACATGAAAAAAAACATTATCTTAACCACAAAAGTTTCTTAAAATATAATGTTAATCAAATAGTAATAGTGGACTTATTTTCAAATTAAAAGTGTTAACGAAAATGACACAAATCGAAAATAGTAATATTTTAATATACTCAATAATATAAAAGATTTAATTATTTTCAAATGCATATTGCTTACACAATAATGTTATCAATTTCAATAAAAGCTGCATATTCGAAAGAAATTTGCAAAGTTAAAATTGATAAAATCTTACTTAAAATCAACATTGTCTCAAAAGAGATTTATATATATATATATATATATATATATATATATATATATAATATTTTGGTAACTTCACGTTTCAAAAAGTAAAGAAATTATAGTTCAAACAAAAATATATACAATAAAAAATATTTAAGGCCTCTCATTACGATTTGGCTATAGGCCGTCAACTTCGTCAAGCCGTCCTTGTGTGTAAGCTAAAGGGGTCACATGCACTCGTTAACTTGAGAAAAAATTATAAGTGTACTTTGTGCACTAGTTGAATCCGTTGCTTACCTCAGTTTTAAACTTGGATCGAATCGTCACTTTCCAATAGGTTTTTTGTGTTAATTTGAATGGCATGCATCATCCGTTTTTGCACCTATTTGGTTAAGAAAAATAGTAAAGGGGAAATGTACTCGGGAATCGAATCTGCAAGAGTTCATCCATTTTGCACATCTTTGACCGTTGAGCTGTCACTCGATCTCAATTGTTTCAATAGTGGTAAAGTCTAAGTATTAGACTAGAACTCATATTTGATTTATATACTTATATTTTTGTCATTGCTCACGCATCATTGATCAATCCGACACGACATTATCCCTCAGTCGTGATCATTGGAAATTTCACTAGCGTCTATGTTAAATAATGGTGCCTTTGCAGTCTTCAAATCTTGGGTCCGTCTATGATAGAACACATATCACGCTTTGGACTTAGAACCCCACCGTTTTAAAACGTGTCTCTATAGTCCAAGGATTGTTTCCTCGTATACATACCTAACATCTGTCCAATATTTTACCAATGTGAGATCGCGTAAACTCAGCGCTTAACACTGATGCCACACCATCACCCAACAAGGTGATCACATGAAGGGCGGCTCTATTACTATCTCTAACAGTCCGATCCTTTAGTGATATTGTTTGCTTTGAGTCTAGGTCAACATAATTTTAAGACTTTGAATTTAGTGATCTTGAATTAAAGATTGATCTATATAATATACCAAACAACATATTTTATATTTTGTAGTGTTGAACATGTCATATCAACACCACAAGGGGAGTGTCAGTGAGGGTAAAATATAAATATTGGAACTCAAAGCAATACTAAATATAGAAAGATTGCATTCTTTTACCAACACACTAAAAAGAAAAGTAAGAAACATAAATTAAAACAGATAGTGAAGAAACTTAATGCAACAAAGTTTTCTGATATTTCAACTTATAATACACCTAGACACAGTGGCGAAGCCAGAAATAT
This sequence comes from Jaltomata sinuosa, assembly GCA_003996215.1. Classification (NCBI taxonomy): domain Eukaryota; kingdom Viridiplantae; phylum Streptophyta; class Magnoliopsida; order Solanales; family Solanaceae; genus Jaltomata; species Jaltomata sinuosa. The sequence continues at coordinate 660,683 of QJPP01000408.1, forward strand.
CGTTAAGAGAATTCAAGATTTAATATATACGTATGAAAATTAAATTTTAACCTATATACTTTATATAATTTTCTATATATGCATAGTATCAACGAGGTGTTCAACTGACCACCCTTCACTACATGTGGCTACGCCACTGCCTAGACATAGTAACTAATAAGTATAGTATCAGAAACTTAGAATGATCTCTCCAGATCCTGAGAAGAATCTTTGGAAACAGATTCAAGATGTTGATGATCATCAATACAAGATTCTAAGAGGACAGCAAAACAAATCATAATTGGTGTAACCAACAAGATAAGGCCTAAAGGCACCATCCATAGTTGTCCATTTGAAGGATGAAACTTTGAACTCCACCATGCCAATATTAGTCCACCTCCCATGCTTACAAACAATAATCCTAAGAAAACAATCCATGTATTATGTGCCATATTCGATGAAATTATGGTCAATCTCCAAGATACAAAGTCGTTGCTAGCTGCTTGCAATCTCGAAAATCTCTTTTTTCTGTCTCAATTCTGATTAATCATTTGCTGCTTCTCTTCGGAATTTCAAGACATAAGAAAAAGATAATATAAATGACTAGCCATTTCCCCCCTCAAGATTTCAATGAATAAATGTGTTATACTAGCCAATAAGAAAAGGGTACAAGTGGGAATTTGGAAAGAAAGAGAAATCAAGATGCAAGTTGTTACTGCTTGCAGGCTCGAAAATCTCTCTTCCCTGTCTCAATTTTGATTGATTTGCTTCTTTCTCTTCGGAGTTTCACAAGATAAGAAAAAGAAGACAATATAAATGACTAACCATTTTTTCCCCTCAAGATTTCAATGAACAAATGTTTTATACTAGCCAATAAGTAAAGGGTACAAATGGGAATTTGGAAAGAAAGAGAAACAAGAAGTATAGAAACTAACTTTTGTCAAAGGTAGCATTGAAGAGAAAAAAGGACTAGCCAGGGGATGGACTATAGAAGTAATTTCTGGGGTAGGTATCTATAAACCTACGTGGAGTGTTCAAGTAAAAGTCGAGATTTAGAAGAATAGAGGAAGATTAGGTTTATTTGAATTCAGTATTTTTGATTCACAATATAAATTTATATGTAAAAAATTATTAATAAAGAGTACATTTGAATCCATAATTTTAAATTTTTAATAGGTTCAATACCAAAAACCTTGAACGTTGAACCAATAAAATTTAAGTTGTGATTTGTGAATTCGCCAAGTAAAAGAAAGAAAAAAAGTAATAAAGAAATTAATAGGTGGAGTGTTCAAGTAAAAAATCGAGGTTTAGGAGAACCGGGCGAATCAAATTTGTTTGAATCAAGTACTTTTGATGCACAAAATAAATTTATATAAAAAAAATTATTAATAAAGAGTAATATCTGAATCCATAATTTTAAAATTTTAATAGATTCAATACTAAGAACCTTGAAAATTAAACTAACAAAATTTAAGTTATTAATTCGCCAGGTAAAATTAAAAAAAAAGTAAAGAAATTAATAGGTGGAGTGTTCAAGTAAAAATCGAGGTTTAGAAGAATAGGACGGATTAGGTTTATTTGAATTCAGTACTTTCAATTCACAACATAAATTTATATGTAAAACCTCACTAACAAAGAGTACATTTGAATCCATAATTTTAAAATTTTAATAAGTTCAATACTAAGAACCTGAAAGCTAAAGGTTGAACTAATAAAATTTAAATTGTAAATCCGCCGAGTAAAAGAAAGAAAAAAATAAGTAAAGAAATTAATAAGTGAGGGTTGAATATACAAATGGTTTGTATTTTTTTGGCCTTGTTGATGGCTACACGTTGAAAACAAATTAAGAGCTTCATGAAACGTGCCATTTTATCGAAGTCGTTTGCTAAAAACAGACAAATATGTTGATATAAGAAAGAAGGAAGAAGGTTGTGTTTCCAAGTTTTGTGTTTATTTTAAGTATATAAAGTTTTAGGGTAAATATTTATTCGCATCGGTTGTTTATAACAACGCGTCAAATACATGATGCGTGTTTTAGCTCTATAAGTAACAAAGGTTTTTTCCATCACAAATCAATGAAAAATTTGTATTATAGAACTGGTTCACTGAAAAAATGCATGGTGAAAAACATATTATTCCAATCAACGGCCTCTTACCAAGTGATACTGAGGAGGGCCAGACATTGTTTCTCTCTTTACTGTTCAAAGAAAAAGTGGTTTTGTTAAGTATATACGCACTTTGTATGTAACTGAAATAGTGGAAAGCTTTCTAATTTTCCTGTATGAAAACATTACTATTTTTTCTTTTCTCACAGGTTGAATCAAAATATCTGTGGAAATAGCCTTTGAACATTTTTCAATGAGAAAATATTAATTTTTTAGTAGGATAAATTAACAACCATGGTCATAACTAGATCTTAGTTAATTAATACACATGTTTACTTGATTTGGTGTAAACATTCGATATTAGATACATTATAAAGTTTTATGCATTTATTGCATAAATAAAATTTGTATAATCAGATCATTTATAACGTAATTATAAGTAATTTTTATGATAAACATTTGTAATTACTAATATAAAATAATAACAACTAACCTGCTACCATTATTCGGATTATCGTATCAAAAAAATATATATTATATTATCAATATATTATTATTAGAAACAAAGGTTTTTCCATCGTGAATTAATGAAAAATTTATGTTATAGAATATGATTTTTTCGCTCATTCCAACCAAACTATGGTGGAAAACAGATTCTCATTGAAATGGTAAGAAACTTTCCTATTTTTCCATATGAAAACATCACTATTTTTACTTTTTCACTGATTTAATCTAAATATCCGTGAAAATAATCACTAAATATTTTTCAGTGAAAAATTTCACTCGAAAAAATAGTGATATTTTTTAATAGTATATTCAACTTAAATCCTTTAATATACCTACGCTGCTTGGGGTTGTAATGATTCTAATGGATGAACCAGGGGATAGAGCTATCTGGGGAAGATTTGCCTAATTTATTATTCTTAATTTCCTTTAAATTTATTGGTCTTTTCATTATTAATTTTTTTTTCATGTACTTTTTTCACTTGTTTTTTTGATTTCTTTTGAGTGGAGGTTTGCCCGTGAGAATAAGGAGAGGAGAAAATATGCGAAAGAAAACGTTGGAGCAATGAAAAATTATTTCCATCTAATATTTAGATCATGGGTTGAAGCTGTGGAATCAGTCAGACAGTCACTAATGCTTGTGTGTTATAATAAATTGCCTATATTATGTCACTTTAGGGTGCGGTCCTTTTTGTTTCGTGCATCGGATGATCCTAATTAATCAATATAATCTTCAGTTTAATCGATTGCTTACACACCTTCAAATATACCAACTCATACTTAATGTAAATACTTATAACCTAGCTAATTATTTTCTCTGTTCATTTTTACTTGTCCATTATTTTAAAAAAAAAAATTATTTTCACTTGTCACTTTTAACATATCAAGCAATGATAATTAGTTTTTTCCATGTCTTACTCTTAGCATTAATTACTTATTTTGCAAATCATTTTTCAAGACATAATACTAAACATCAATTAATATGGTATTATAGTAAAATACTCACATCAATCATTATTTCTTAAGAAGCGTGCAAAGTCCAAAATGAATAAATAAAAATGAACGAAGAGAGTAATTGCAAATACTTTTTTTTTTAATATCAGTACATAATTTATAACCTTTTTAAAGATAGATGTCAAAATACAAAATTCAATTAACAAGCTGCTTAGCTTGTATCAATTTAGCTATTGAAGTTTTCAATGTTGTGTTTGGATTTTGGAGTTAGTTTTTTTTACCACTTCTTACGAGTTTCCACTTTTTTGCTTTTTTAGTGATTTTTTTTTTTTAATTATAAGCCGCCTTGGGGTGGCGGGGGATTTGGCATTGGCCCCTACCTTGTATATAGAACGAGAAGAAGTACATGGAGGGGGACATAAACCAAAATCTGCAAGAGCTTACACTAGAGCAGGATGCTCGAGAGAGTAACACCTAAAAGAGGGGGGGGGGGGCAAAGCCCTAAAAAACTATGACAGCTCAGGGCGGTTCGAAGTGCCACCCTGAGTGTTTTTTTGGTCTAATCCTGAAAGAGGGGACTTGAAGTTTCTCCAATCTGATAGCTCCTCTGATGTGGGGCGGTAGATCTTTCTCAATTAAGAAAATCTTTTGGGAGACCAAAGTAGAGGCGTGTTTCGATAGCTGATCAACGGTCCCGTTTCCTTCCCTATAAATGTGGTTGATCTTGAATTGATGTTGCTGCACTTTGTCCTTGATGCCCTGCAATCAAATTAACAACAAGCATAGAGTCTAACTCTATGGTTAGGTTAGTATAGTTATGCTCATAATACCTAAAAATACCTTTAAGCACGACCTGAATTTCAGAGTAGTTATTTGATATAGCTTGGATCGGAACAACGAAGGCCATGATCAAGTCTCCATGGTGATTTCTAAGAAGGCCACCTGCCCCTGCTTTATCTGTGCTAGTTGTAAAGCTTTCATCAATGTTGAGCTTCCAAGTGTTGGAATCGGGTTTGGTCCATTGAACTATCCTGCTAGTGATTGGAGGCTTGAATTGTTCAACCACTTTGCAGACCTTAATCTAATTCCACTCTCAATTCATGTTAGTGAAGCTTAAGCTCAGGGTGATCTTGATTTGAAATAACGCTTGTTGGCACATTCTAAACATGGAGATGTTTTTGTTACCATACTTTTTGTTGCATCTTGCCTTCCAAATCTCCAAGAGTATGATGATGTGGGTGATACGAAGTAGAAGTTTGTGTACCGCATTGTTATATTTTGAGGACCACCAATGGTTGAGGTAATGTATAATGTTGTTGCTGTTTCTGTTAATGCCCAGAGGTCTCGCAATAAAATTCCAAATTTTGGTGGCGAGATCACTAATGATAAAGAGGTGATCGATGGTTTCTTGTACTGGGATTCTACAGCAGCTACAATTGGATTGTAGATCTCTGTTGAATCTCTGGATCACGCTATCAATAGGCAGTTTCTTCTTTAGGATTCTCCAACAATTGAAGGAAATCTTGAAAGGCAGGTACTTGACCCAGATTTTACTCAGGAATGGGTTGGTTTCTCTTTTTTCCCGGAGAAGATTATAAGTTGATGAACAAGAGAACTGACCCTGTGAGCTAGGAGTCCAAACGGGTTAGTCTTTTATGTTGGGGGGCCAATGAACACTTTTGTGATATTATTGGAGATATCTGGATGAACAGTCTGCTCGAGTTTTTCCATGTCCCACTCATGATTCTGCAAACAACAGGAAATAAGAGTATTGCCTGGCTTGTGATCAAGATCTAGTAGAGAGTATAGTGGGCCACAGGGAGCCCATTTGTCCCACCAAAATATATTTTTGCCTTCATGGATGTTCCAGGAGATATGGGGTTCCACAGTGGTTCTGGTTTTCACAAGATCTCTCCATCTGTTGCAATCCTTAGGAGTAGGAACTTTGGAGATAATAGTGGATCTAGGGCAATATTTAGCTTTGAGAAACTTTGTCCAAAGATTATCTTCCACCCTAAGTCTCCACCATCTCTTGGCAGCGAGAGACATACAGATATCTTGGAGTTTTTTGAATCCCACTCCTCCCTCAGAGTGAGGGAAACTGAGATTTTCCTAGGAGCTCCAATGATGATTCTTTTTTCCTCCTTTTCCCCCCAAAAGAAGTTGGAGAAGTGCATATCGATATTATCGATAACAATCTTATGGGGGGACATAGCCGCAAATAGATAGAAAGTTTGAGATTGAAAGATGTGTTTGATGATGATGGATTTACCTCCAAAGGAAAGAAATTTGCCTTGCCAAGCACCCATTTTGTTTTGTACTTTGGAGATGAGGTCGTTGAAATAAGAGGACCTTTTCCAGTCGGTGTAGATGGGGCATCCTAAGTAGTTGAAAGGAAATTCTTTTTGGGAGTAGCCAGTTGTAATGACCGGGTCCGTCATTAGGGTAGACCAATCGTGCCAAGTTTTAGAGTTAGAAAACTTCAGATTTGGGAGTTTGAAATTCTGGGCTAGGCTAGCCTCGGCCAATTTTGGAGCGAGGTAGAGTCTAGAGAAATCCGGGTAAAAATAGATTTAGGTGTCTTGGAGTGAGCTAGTTTTCCTTGTATCCTAGATATAAAGGAGTCCGGGGGACTTTTCGGAATCACATTTGGGTAAGTAGAACTCCTGGAATCGCGTTTGACGTGAATAGGTTATTTCGGGACGTCGGGGGAAACAAGTGTGTTGTGAAATGGACAAAACTAGCTGAGTTCTGGACTTTCTGTCCATGACGAGCACTGTCATGCGCGATAGCGGCCACGACTATAGCAGTAGAAATTACCGCTATAGCGGCAGTCAAGGGGCGGTCAACCCACTTAAGACCGTTATAGCGGCGGGCTACCGTAATAGTGGAGCGGGGACCGCTATAGCGGGCCGATGGGTTTTAATGTAGAAAATAGGTCCCAAAATATTCAATTTGCACAAGTTTGTTTTGGAGAAGGGCTGGGCGATTTCCAGGTGATTTTCTTCATTCTCCCGTCAAAAATCTTCCCTAAGGTAAGGCTTTCGTTCCCCAAACTTGGTAATACGTTTCCTATGCGGTAGAATTGCTAGGAGGAACATTGGGGGAAGGTTAGAATAACTTAGGGATGGTGGAATTCAGGGAAGGAAGGGGATTCCAAGCATGTCTGTTCTTGGGCATTGATAAAAGTACATTAAAATGATCATAGGTCGTTTAATTTCCTGCTTTTATCCGTAAAAATGATAGAACTAGGATAATTAACAGTGAAAAAGCCTGGGAAAAGGGTGGGATGATCATGGATGTCCTGGGGTTTAGGGATTTGGTATAATTCGGGTAATGTGCAGGCCCTGTGTGTGAATTGTATGTATTATGTGTTGCTTTTAGACCAAGAACGAGAGAGGAATCTGGAACACGGAAAAGCTCGGGTCGAATAAAGCTTGGAATATTTCGAGGTAGGTGATGGCTTATGATTTTCTGTAAATGTGTATATTGATGTACTCATGTCTAAGTGATTGTATGCATTACATTGCTTAGGGAATTTGTGTGAAATGTCTAGGTTCCTGTTTACAGTCTGTGATTGAACGGTATTTGCTTATTGGTTTTACAAGTTGTGTGTGTTCATATATTGACTGTGGTTATTGACATTCGGTTGGCTCGGGTACCACGCCTGGTACGGGCATAACAAATGGTTGGCACAAGTACCACGCTTGGTACGGGTATATCATTTGATTGGCACAGGTACCACGCCTGGTACGGGTTTACTTTATTGCATCTTGCATTGTTTCATTGATTATTGTATTGCATTGGTTGATATTGGTTCTGTGAGTGGACCGGGTCATTTTACTGAATGTGATACTTGATATCGGTTCCGTGAGTGGATCGGGTTGTTTTACTGGATGTAATACTTGGTATTGGTTCTGTAAGTGGACCGGGTTGTCTAGTTAAAGGTGCTATTGTTGGTGGTCCTTGAGTGGCCAGGAACTTGTATAACTGCTGTATTGGTCTTGGTATAGGACGGGTTGAACAATTACCTTTGATGTTGTCTAGAAGGGATTCCAGGGTGGGTCCGGGCTAGACGAAAAGGATAGTTATGGTTACATGTTTGTGGATTATAAGGGTAAGAGATGGATTCATGCGGTAACAAGCTAGGTAGAGACCTGTAGTCTAGATGTGCCTGTGATTATTGTTGCATGTTTGCCATACTCCTTGCTTGATATTGTTGTACTAATTATATATTGTTTACTTGAGAACTGGCTGATGATCCTACCAGTACACAATGGTGGTGTACTGATACTGCACTTGTCTTTCTTTTGGTGAGTACAAAAAATCTACCAGCGACTGAGACGCGACCTCGCATCTAGCACCGGCGATTTCTGACTTTCAAGGGTGAGCTGATTGATTCGAGCTACCTTGGGTTATCTTTAGAGTTTCAGCCCAATTATTTCAGACTTAAAACTATTTCAGTTTATCTTTTGGGGTTGTATCCCCGTATTCTAGATTTGGTATTGATGTTTGGTACGATGACTTTCAGTTCCTAGGTGGGAAATTTTCGCAGGATTATATAAATGATTAGTTTTGGTTACTTGATTGCTAGTTTACATTTATGCTTGCTGGTTTTAGGCTATTAGTCTAGGCAAGGGTGGAACTCTATTGGTTCACCCATCTAGGGGTTAGGTGGGTGCCACTCACGACGGGTTAGGTCGTGACAAAGATGGTATCAGAGCCTAGGTTCATTGATCTCGTTGTACCAAACAGGTCTAGTAGAGTCTTGTGGAACCTTGTGGAGACGTCCGTACTTTTCTTCGAGAGGCTATGGGGCTTTAGGAAAAACCATCTCTTCCTTCTTTCCTTCGTGCTATAACTTGATTTCTATTGGTATCTGGTGATACAAATTGGTATCTAACCTCGTTCACTCTTCTGTCCACAGATGGTTACTATAAGGAATAACGGAGCAAGGCCAGCGGGCCTGGCAGTTCGCGATAGAGGTAGGGGAAGGGGCAGGGGACGAGCTGGAGCCACACCTGCCAGGGGTGGAGCTCGAGCTGCTGCTGCTGCTGCACGTGAGGTAACCCCCACCACCTCAGGATCATGTGGCTAAGGATGTAGAAGAAGTGGTTGTAGAGGATGAAGGAGCTCAGGAGGAGGCGGCACCGGTTGGGGGTGCAGGCCTTCCTACTATGACACCGGAAGCTTTTAGGCAGGCGTGGGATATTCTGAGTGGGTTGGTTGGCGCTGGAGCCATACTCGCAGCTTATACAAATCAGGCCTTGGATACTCAGCCAGCTGTTACTACTACACCAAGGATGGACACAACTTCGGGCACAAATGATCTCCTCAGGCCAATGTTAGGCCCAGTGATGACAAGTAATGAGCTTGAGATGCAGACTAAGTTCCTTAAGCTGAAACCCCCGATGTTTCAGGGTACAGACAAGGAGGATGCCTATGAGTTCATCCTGGATTGCCATAAGAGGTTTCACAAGTTGGGTATTGTACGTCAGCATGGGGTGGAGTTTGTCACATTTCAGCTGCAGGGTGATGCCAAGCACTGGTGGAGGTCTCATGTTGAATGTTGGTCTTCTATCCTACCTCCACTGACTTGGGAGCAGTTACATGCATTGTTTCTTGAGAAGTACGTTCCCCATACTTTGAGGGATCGGAAGAAGGATGAGTTTCTGAAGTTGGAGCAGGGTAGCATGTCGGTCTTAGCTTATGAGGCTAAGTTCCATGCGTTGTCTCATTTTGCTACACAAATATTGGGTTCCGAGGAGGAACGGGTCCGGTTGTTTGTCAAGGGTCTTAATAGTTATCTGCAGGTACTGTCAGTGCATATGACCTCTTCAGGGAAGGGTTTTAATGATGTGGTGGACTATGTGAAGAAGATTGAGGGAGTTAGGCAAGCGGGGCAGGCTAAGGCTTTAGCCAAGAAGCCCCGGAATGAGGGAAACTATGGTGGTTTGTACTCCAGGGGCCAGCATCAGCAGGCTTATCCGGCCCATCCTATTCAGTCAGCTCTGCCAGCTACTACAGGTGGTCGTTAGGGAGAACAGTCTTCAGCTCCTAGAGGCCAGGGAGCATCTTATACATCAGCTAGCATATTTACTCTTGACCGTGGTTGCTTCCATTATGGTGAGTTGGGCCACTTTAAGAGGGAGTGTCCACATAGGCAGGTAGGTAATTAGGGTCAGCAGCATACTAGAGCAGTGGTTCCGGCAGGCAGAGGCGGTAATGCTAGGGGTCGTCCACAGGGTGGGCGAGGTAATCCGGGGAGACCGAGGGAATGGCGGCGCAGACAGGGGTACGGCGCAGCCGGCCTGGGAAGTTGCCCGGATTGATGATCGGGCATATTGCTATATTTTTTCAGGAAGGACTGAGGCGGAAGCCTCAGATGCGGTGATCACAGGTACTATTCTTGTTTGTGATAAAATTGCTTCGGTATTATTTGACACAGGTTCTACATATTCTTATGTGTCTGTGAGTTTTGCTTTGGGACTGGGTTTGACCTGTGATATCCTTGATTTCCCTATCTATGTTTCTACCCCAGTGGGAGAGTCGTTGGTTGTGACTCATGTATATCGTGATTGTTCTGTTATTTTGTGGGGTTACATACTTGGGTAGATTTGGTAATTCTGGACATGGCTGATTTTGATATTATCTTGGGTATGACCTAGCTATCTCATTATCATGTTGTGTTGAACTGTAACACCAAGACTGTAGCTCTAGAGATTTCGGGTAAGGATAGACTAAAGTGGGAAAGTGTGTACAGGCCTAAGCCAATTAAGACAATATCGTTTGTCCAGGCTAGGAAGCTAGTGGGGAGGGGGTGTCTAGCCTTCTTGGCTCATCTCTAGGATGATAGTGTGGAGTCTCCTCCTATTGAGTCAGTTCCAGTGGTTTCCGAATTTGTAGAGGTGTTTCCAGCAGACTTGTCTGGCATGCCTCCTGATAGAGACATAGATTTTTGTATTGATTTGGAGCCAGGCACTCATCCCATTTCTATTCCTCCGTATCGTATGGCTCCGGCAGAGCTAAGGGAACTTAAGACTCAGCTGCAAGAACTCCTATATTAGGGATTTATACGTCCCAGTGCTTCACCTTGGGGTGCTCCGATCTTGTTTGTAAAGAAGAAGGATGGTAGTATGCGGATGTGCATAGATTATAGGCAGTTGAACAAGGTGACCATTCAGAATAAGTACCCTCTACCCCGCATTGATGATTTGTTTGACCAGCTTCAGGGTGCATCAGTGTTTTCAAAAATCGACTTGAGGTCGGGGTACCATCAGTTAAAGATTAAACCTAAAGACATTCAGAAAACTGCTTTCGGACCCGGTATGGGCATTATGAGTTTCTGGTAATGTCGTTTGGTTTGACCAATGCGCCGGCAGCATTCATGAGTTTGATGAATGGGGTGTTTAAGTCCTACTTGTATTCTTTCATTATTGTGTTCATCGATGATATATTGATCTACTCTAAGAGTTGGGAGGAGCATGCTAATCATCTTCTTATTGTGCTGGATATCTTGAGGCACCAAAAGCTTTATGCAAAATTTACTAAGTGTGAGTTTTGGTTGACTTATGTGGCATTCTTGGGCCATGTAGTGTCAGAAAAAGGGGTGATGGTGGATCCCCAGAAAATTGAGGCAGTCAAAAGTTGGGTTCGGCCTAACTCTGTGACTAAGGTGAGGAGTTTTGTTGGGCTCGCGAGGTACTACTGGAGGTTTGTTAAGAATTTTGCTTCTATTGCTACTCACCTGACCAGGTTAACACAGAAGGAGGTACCATTTGTGTGGTCCTACAAGTGCGAGGAGAACTTCCAAACGCTCAAGACACTTTTGACCACAACCCCCATTTTGTCCTTGCCGGTTGAAGGTAAAGACTTTGTTGTTTACTGTGATGCTTCACACTCTGGTTTGGGTGCTGTGTTAACGCAGGATAGGAATGTGATAGCCTATGTATCCAGGCTGTTGAAGGTGCACGAGAGGAATTACCCGACTCACAATTTAGAGTTGGCAGCGGTGGTTTTTTCTTTGAAAATCTGGAGACACTACCTTTATGGTGTTGATAATGCCCAAACTACACCTCGAATTAACGAAGCGTAAGCGGTCGTAGTCAAATATAGAACCCAACTAGGTTGGGGTCGAATCCCACAGAGAATATGGTGAGAATTAAGTCGTTAGTGAATTAAGTGACTAGTCGTCAATAGTTTCCGGTAAAAGGAGGGGTTTTTGCATAATCAAATTGTAAACAAAAACAAACAATTAACGTATGAGAAATAATCAATAGGAGAATGAACTAGGGAAGTGTTTACCATGGCGTTGGTAACAATGTCGATCCTAGGCTTAATCGGGTTCTTTTTATATGCGTGTCACGATGTGATTGAAGCAATGGTATCGTCTAAACGTCTCTCGACCAAATAAACAAATTTCCTTTTCTATTCTCTCGACCTCGAAAAGATGTGCATTTTAGATTTCAATCCTAAACATCAAGTAGATTAATCTAGTTACAACATTAATCATTAGACGAGAGTTAGTAGTCTCGAATCCTTGTTGTTAATCAAGTTTTTCGGTTTTAATCTCTTTACTCAAGCAAACTTAAACCTAGGCATGTTCTAATGTTTGCAACCACTAGAAAACTTTAAATAATGAATGATTAACAACGTGACAATACATATATTGAACCCGTCGCTACCCGGAATCTATCTCGATACCTTAGCCATGGCTCCCACAACCCTAGTTGTGGGAGGTTTAGTTACTCATGCTAGTAGAAGAATAAAAGAAAGTCATGTGCATAATAAAGAAAAGAAATCCTTACAATGTATTGAGAACAATCTTTAATTATTCCAAGAACAAGAAACCAAAGATCCCAAGAACGAATCAAGAACAAGATTGAGGAGAAGGAAACCGTGTGTAGCGCGTTTCCCCTCTCAAAACTCGCTCAAAAACTCTCCTAAAATTATTGGAAAACTTGGTTCAAAGCATAATAATGAAATAAACCTAACATAGGGTATTTATAGGAGTCTAGGAAACCAATCCCAAAAATGCTCGGATTCTGCGTCGCGGACTGCCTAAGTGTGACGGCCAGGGTGACGGACCGTCACAGGGTTGACGGACCGTCGTCTGGACCGTCACCCTTAGGCAGTGGTGCTGCCTTGGCTGCTGCCTTGGTGTGACGGTTTGGGTGACGGACCGTCACACCCTTGACGGGCCGTCACCTGAACCGTCACTCTTATCCAGAATGTTCTTTTTCGCGTATTTACGACCGTTTCCGTGTTTGTTTCCATTTCCTACAAATACAACATAAAAACATCAAAAACAACAACGGTTGCTTGAAAACGTACGATTGTTCTTAGTAAAAAGGAGTCGAAAGTGCCGTAAATTAGCGGCACATCAACACCCTCAACTTAAAACGGTCGCTTGTCCTCAAGCAACATAACATAAAATAATAAAATGACTCAACTAAGAACACGAACTCATGTCTCTAGCAACTCATGGTCATTCCACATCTTAATCCATTAAATCAAGCTCCCTCGTAGCACACGAATGTATGAAACACTAACTTGCAAGGATCCAAACATGTCATTCCGATATGATAGAACATTCTACATTCACACGCGCAACTATCCTAACAATCAATAGACAATACAGACATCTTGGTGCCCTCACCACAAAGAAATCCCTCACACAAGATTTGGGACTAGGTAAGCGCTCACACTCACAAACGATTTCAAACAATGCACATGCGATACCATAGGCTTGCCCTTACTATTCTCTTTCAGTTCTTCAGAAAACCGCTCAGGATCACGACAGGACTTGTTTAGGCTTGTAATGAGGCTTCGGGTGCAGGTAGGATACATTTAGGGGTTAGTGACTAAGCCCTCCTTGGAACTACCGACGTCTTATTACCACATAACTTACTTTGTCCATCCTTATTCACCTTTTTATTTCCTTCTTTCTAGTTACAGGTGCGACCTCTTTATTTTGACAATTCTTTTTATTTCTTTTCGATCTTTTTCATCTCTTTTTTCTTTCTTTTCTTAGGCACACACCCGACTTTTCATTCTATTCACCACCACTCTTCTCCATCCTCTTTTTCTTATCATTCACCTCTCTAGTAGCCACCCTCAACTTAGGATGATTGCCTGCGTTGAGGTGCACAATGTCCATGGAAGGACCAGGGCCAAAACAGGGTTCCAAAGTTAAACAGGCACGGTGACAGGTTATTGAAAGAACAAGGTCAATTATGGCTCAAACAGGGATCAAAGGGAGTATTTGCATTTGGACGGTCTTATGGGTTAAGTGGACTGCACACAAAAAGGGCCTGTGATCCTTTCCTAAGCAACCAAACTTCAAACTTAACAAAATAGACCGGGCAAGTTCTAGATGCATGCATAGAGTAAGAATTTATAACAATAAGCTCACCCACTCTTGGCACCAAGAAACTATATCGCTACCAACTATCAAACAACCGCTCTTAAGCATACTCATTCTAATCATAATCACACAATGACATTCAAGGATCCAGACAGTCAATTGTTTCAACATAAGTACAAAACCAGAATTTTTTTTCAGAAGGGGCTCCTTTTAGTCCACAAAAATGCCATTTATCACTATAGACACTAAAAAAAAAATTTAAACTAACAACCTAAACATGCCGGTTCTACTAGATAGCACACCGGAGGGAAAAGAAACACGGCAATAAAAACCCTCGGTGGTGACTCACAGGTTTCCCCACACCCTCAACTTAGACTCATGCATTGTCCCCAATGCATCTATATGAAAGCTAAAAACTGTGAGAGAAAGGAATACCTGTGAAGTCGATATGACTCAGATTCTGGAATGATGTTGGAGACCGCCAGGGTCTCCAAAACAAGAGAACTCGATGGAGTGTGTGCACGCGACACCCTCATGTTGCGTTTCAGCTTCTTCCTTCATTGGCTCCGCAGCTAGTCGCGACAACTTCTTCGCTC